>MQRK01223618.1:18232-39199 GCA_001938485.1 Girardia tigrina | reverse complement strand
TTGCCATGGTAACCGCGACCGTTGCCATGGTAACCGCGACCGTTGCCATGGCAACCACGGTAACTAATTACGACCCCCCCCGGGGGGGGTGGTGGAGAACATACATTTTTCCCCTACTAGTGGCAACTAATTATACAACAAAACGATGCATATTTGACTCCAAGAGGACAATTCCAAACATGTTAAATAAAGTTTTGAATTTCACGCCAAAATAATGGATTTCTTTTTCCCCAACCTAATATAAATTAAGTACATCTATAAAAATGTTGTTGTGAAACTCTGATGTTTTTAGAAAAAACTTTACGATGGAGAATGATAGAAAAAACAGTTTGCATTTTGAAATCAGCATATGCAAAATTATCTAGAACACCAAAAGCGATTCTTGTGACAATATAATATTTTGTAGACCAGTGTTATTACTATTATTGATAAAAACTGTAATTTTTGATAAAATATATATTCAAATCCCAAATTAATATATAAAAATGAAAATTACCTGATAGAAAACTCTCATTTAGATAATCCCTTCTTTGAGAATTGACGAGTGCCAACCTAGTCATTTTCACAAGAAATATAGAACCATCATCTTCTTTTGTTTGAAGATACTTTTCCACCCATTGATCACACGATTTCAAATCAGATTGATAAGACGATATATCAGATAGGGTTGCGATATAAATGTTTGACCTGGCCATGTTAATCGAAACATCGAGACTTTGCAACAAGAAAAAATATTTTGAACAAGAATCTTTGACTATATTCCACCATCCAGTTTTGTTTGAAAGAATATTATTTTTCTTATTAACGGTAGTTTTTGGTGTTTCAAGATTTATGCTAATAGGTCTAGGATGTCCTGGAACTGGATGTTTATTGAAAAATATGTTGGGGGATTCTGGTCGCGAACTGCCATCTGCCATAGATCGAATATCAGAAATTGTTACAGAACTGTGATTAACGGAGCTTTCTGAAATCATAATTTGCAAAACTTTTAAAATGTTTTATTTAATTTTGAGAAATTAGCTTAAATCATAACAAATCACGTTTAAATACTGAAAATCAAATGTTTTGTTATATATATGAGGGGTTAATTTAAATTTGCATTTCGCCAAAATAATTTATTATTTTTTTTAATTTGAATGTTTAAAAAAATAAATTTATACAAAAGTTTATAATTGAAATAAAGAAAATCATTAAATCTAAATACTTATTTAAAAATAAAAATATATTTATGCTAATATGGCTATTAAATATTTTAAAATTGAAAAATGATAAAATAAAAGAAAACCATTAAAAATTAAAAATATGTTTATTGTGATATTGTTATTAAATTTTTTAAAATTAAAATAGAATAAAATTTTGTAAAAAAATTTAGTTTCAATGTAAAAGTTATTTTTTTATAAAATTTAATGTTTTAAATTTTATTCAATTTTAAAAAATTGAATCAGAAGAAAAATCTAATAGTTGAATTTTTGCCGAAATAATTGAATTAACAAGAAATTTGTTTAAGTATGTGAATTATTGTCATTTAATAAAAATTTTGGTGTTGAATTATGAGTATTGAATCTGATAATAATGAAAGTGGCATAAACGCTACTTACAGTAAATAAAAGCATATAGTTGGGTTCTAGTCACTGTCAACTTGAAGGATGGCATGAACAGAGAATGTGTTTTACCGGAAGAAGTACTTTTAACATTTTCTTTCGCATCTTTCGTTAAAAAAATTAAAGGGAAATCTCAATTAAGGAATACGATAGAAATAAACATACAGTTTCGATATTATGTAAACCACATTTTAATAAAAATTATTTTAAAGATAAAATAATTATTTGAGAATTATTTTTTAAAAATATTATTACAATTACTTTTTGTTTCCATAATAATAATGAGCAAAGTTTTAAATTAATGGAAAAAATTGCTTTAATAATTAAATAAATGTCAATAGTTTTTTTAATTGTTATTTATGAAAGTGAACTCGATTTTTCAGTGTAAAAATATGATAATTTTAAAAAATATGTTAATGTTTAAGTTGTATTAAAGAAACATTAATAATATAAAACTTTAAAAGAATAAATAATATTCTAATAAAAATTACTTCTTGGAATACTTGAGAACATTGGGAAAATATCTGACTCAATATATTTGTCAAGATCAACATCCAACAGAGGGTATATAAACCAGGAAATAAGAGGTTGGCTGATCATGAAATTCATGGATCCTATTTGACACTTAAGGTTGAATGCACCTAATAAATTAAATATCAATAACGAAATTGATCCTTTGATTAACTTACAATTAACAGGTCGTTTTTGGTTGGGAATCTGACAAGATAACACGAAAATTGTAGATTGTTTATTATTTTTGGATGATTCGGAATCAAGTCTATTATCCAAAACGGGAATCATAACTGAAGATTCTGGACTTTGCAAATATAAAAGAAAATCGTCTTGATAAACTTTTATATCGACAAAGAAACTGATAAATGTCTTCCGTGTTTGTAAAACGAATTTAGGAAGAGAAACGTGTAACTCATAAGTTTTATTTTTATCTAAAAACAAATTTATAAGAATTCTAGGAAATTATTAATTATTATACAAATTTATTATGATTTAATTAAATTTATTTTAGGATCTGTCGAGACTGTTTATTATGATTACACTAGAAAGATTTTGTAATCTATTCTTGAGCTAATACATAAAATATCGTAGTATAATCGTAAGATCATTTTAATTTTTAAGTATCTTTTTTAACAAAATATTTATTAAAATTGATATACAACAATGAACACTCAACGATGATCTCTGGAGTGAACATATTATGAAATCCCAGTTATCACATGACAAGTAAAAGTTCAAATTCAAATAAAAATGTGTCTAACGAAAATTAAAATACTATATAATCAAATAGAGTGTTAAGAGCACTGACACAATTATTATTAAAATATTTATTATCATTGCAATTAGAGTAATACTCAAGATGACTCTCAGAAGATCCTTCACTATTTGCCATTATTCTAATTAGTGTTATTTCTGGATATTTGAATAATGATTATCCGAATAAATTTCGTCATTTCTTAATAACAAGTATTATTTATTTAATTTCAAAATAGTTAGATATTCGTAATAAAATTAATCAATTTTGCGTTTTTAACTTGAAAATTACTTTATTTAGATTTTAATTTAAATTCAATACGTAAAAATACGTAGTTTACGTTTTAATTTATTTGAAAAATCTTCCATTAAATTATAAAAAGTAATTAAAATTAATTGTAACATTATTTCAAACCTCTTAAATGTTTGTAATAATTACGTTAAACATTTAAATTTTTGAAAAAAAATTATTCAAACTTATTGCTTTTTAAATTCAAATGTAATCGGATTATTAAATTTTCATTAATTTTAAAAATGTAAAATCTGTTTGAATGATCACTTATCACAAATACAATAAAACACCATTTTTCCAACTGAATGAAAGAATCACAATCCCAATATCTACGCACTCAAATCAACACACCACATCATACACAATTTTCAATATTCCACATAGGACAGTGACACTTTGGTTTATAAAAATCAGATTAATAAGAACTAGTTGTTTTGTATCTTAAAGGTTTATACATTAAAATTTTCAAATATTCCAAACTCGATAAAGATAATCATTTATAGTTTATCAATAATACACATACTATTTATACGAAATGATATTATTTTAAGCAATTGAATTAATTTTTTCCATGTTTTTAAGATGATATTTTTCTCTTAGAATCATTTAAAGCTCTGATTATCGAATTTATTCACTAAAACAATACCCTTAACCATGGATGTGCAAATTTTGACACGGGATAGGTAATCAACAGGAAGAATGATCCGGGCCACAAAAGTTTAAAAGTAAAAATTGTAATTGTATCATCATGGTGTATATACTTTAACATTTAGAATTGTAATTAATATTCATAATTATTCATGTAGGTAAAACTATTTCTGAATTGTTACATGCAATTTGGATTTTATTTTTAGTTTAATATTTCTCAATAATAAGAATATTTCTTAGCTTAATTCAAAAAATTTTTAAATTATTTAAATTTAATAAATACCAATGGAGAACAAAAACATGTAAACTACTTACTCTAGTCACCAACAATAACACACGAATAATTAGCAAAACCTTTGTAATTATTTTTTTTCTTTTTTCGAACACGATTTCACCAATTTGGGCTCGAAACTTTAATTTTATTATAAATGTCTCTTAAATTATGTTATATTGAAACATGTTGTAATTTAAACTACTTTAGTAATAAATAATAATATAAATAAATAATAAATATGAATAAATAATAATAATAATAATAATAATAATAAAACTAACAGAAATATTTGTGACAGGCCTCGACAAGGGTACTGCGAGATCCAAGCAATTTAACAGTCAGATCATCCAGGCGCTTGTTCATTGCTGATGAACTCGAATTCGATGACAAATATCCCAAGTAAACACTGATCCAGGAATAATTGGATGTAACAATAATAATACTCGTTTTTATATGAGAAGGGACCAATTTTAGTTGTAGATTTGATATACTTACGTTCATATCGTCAACAATTAATGAAGATGTTTTCCTATTAAAAAAGAAATGAAACTGATATATTATTAATTAATTTTAATTTTAATAAAAATCATGTTTATTTTGTTAAATATAAATTTAAAAGATATTGCCTCAAAATAATATCCATCATGTCGTGTCATTGACAATTATTTTATTTTTATAATTATTTGTATAGGTAATGAAAGATAAATTCACGGTATTTATAAAGAAGAAAAGGAGTGTTACATTCTTTGAGACTAAAAGAACAGTAGATTTTTTAATGAAGAATGATTAAGAATGATTTGCTTTACTTAACTGATATAATGTGAAAGATATTAATATAGTTTATTAAAGTTTGACATACCGAAAATACTTCCAATGTAAAAAGATATTAATGTTTTACTTCTATATTTCTTCGTTTACTAAAAGTAGTGAACAGTTTTATTATTGATTTAGAAACTTGTTTTCCTATTATATTTGTTCAAATTGAGTATTTTTAGAAGAATTGTTAATAATGATTTGATTTTTGAAATTCCATGAAGATGTTTCAAGAAAACTAATGTCCTGATGTTAATGATTTACTATCGTTTTTACATCATTATATACACTCTATGTATTACACCGGAAAGTTATTTTATTAAAACATTTTTAACCGATCTCGAGTTAAATCATGTTTGCTGTTGCATTAACTATTATGAAGCATCAATTTATGAAACCCCGGTTAATATAGAATACTGCAAAAACTTCGTTCATCGTGTTTAGATGTGTCCCTTTAATTATAAAAAGGTCCATTGAAGGTTACTCACATTGTTTCACTTCCACATTGCTTTACGAAATAATAGCCGATGATATGAGATAGATTCAGCGTTAAATTTCTGGTCAACAATATGTTTATTAACAACATCAGTATGAGTTTTACAAAATTTATTAATATCACAAGCGCATTTACTATTTGACATCTCTCTTGATCAATATATTTCTGAGTTCATACTAATTATTTTCAATAAATGAAAATCTGTTAATAAAAATAATTAATTATAAAGAATCTAATTGGTTAAAATTAAATCTAAACATTTTTTTAAAAAAGAACATATTAAATTAATATATTAAAATTTTAAATTACATTAAAAAATAAATAATACATTCAAAAATTATTTTAAATATTTTTACTTTAAAATTAAATTAAATTATTTTTAATTAGTAAGAATCAAAGAAAATACCAATCATCCATCTGTGTAGGAGAGGCACAATCCGAATCAACATACAACATGCACAATATCAACACACAATTCAAAACATTCCTCACAGTGTTAATATGATCACTTGTTTTCAATTACTGTTGGTCAAATTTCAAATAATGTTTTATAACTAAAACAAAGTGAACAATTTTATTGCTTGTTAAATATTAATAAAACACGAACATAAATAAAATATAGTAAAACAATGTAAATGAAAGAATTTTATTAAATGTATTTTTCAGTCTGTATACTTT
This sequence comes from Girardia tigrina, assembly GCA_001938485.1. NCBI lineage: Eukaryota > Metazoa > Platyhelminthes > Tricladida > Dugesiidae > Girardia > Girardia tigrina. The sequence goes on along the minus strand of MQRK01223618.1, from coordinate 33,131 downwards.
AAAATAATCTATTTTTAAAAAAGACGTTCATGAGGCACATTTAAATTAATTAATAGTGATGAAAATTCCCGACCTTATTAGTGATACTTGAGGATTATTTCCCATTCTCACTGGTATCACCGCTCAATTATCCTTAGGGATAATGTAAAATGGTCTTCATGAATGATTGCTTTTTAACAATGACATACTCTAGTAATTTTGACACTTCAATGCCGATTCAGATTTCGAAGTTTCTTTGATAATTATTTTTTGAAGTGTTTCTATTCATTCAGATCTGGTATCATATATGTGAGGAATATTTTAAATTTAATATGTTGCAATTGGTATGTTGAATTTTATATGTTGACTTTAGTATGTAGAAATGTGATTATCCAACCCAGATGGAAATTTGGTATTTTGAATGTTCGCGAGGAATAGTTACTCGATCATAGTTTACATTTTAAATTACAACATAAGTTATTTAAAACTTATAAAATATTAAATCGTTTAAAATTTGAATATTAAAAATTTTGATAATGTAAATAATTTTTAGATAAAATTATTAACGAAATTAAAAGTAGAATTTTGCAAATAAAATCTGAAAATAATTTAAAATGAAAATTAGTTCGAATATTTGTAGGTGTTAAGGAAACATTCACAGAATCTTATCAATTTAGCCAGATGTCAAATTACGAAAGCTTTGCTAATTGTCCGAAAGACAATTCAGACTGTGATGAAAATAAATGCGTGGAAAACCATATTGTTGTTCTGAATAGTATAAATAATAAATTATGTTTTATTTGTTCCAAATTTATGTTATATTCGGAAGCAGGATATTCAGTTTTTATAAAAAAAACATACTGACATATTTAACAGCTTTCATGTTTAGATACAAAGAACGTGAAGAATTTAAATTCGTTTACCAATATAAAATACAATTTATTTATAATTCATGTAAATCTTTAGTAGAAACTCTTACCAGGATTCAGGATAGAGCAACCATTTGATATGTAAATCCATATCACAGGGTTCTAACATTGTTGTTTCGTGAAAGGTATTTGAAAATTCATTAGTATAAGAAATTTCTGGTAGAAGAAAAGAAACAGAAAATCCAGTGGCACTAAATGACTTAAGGATATAGCATTTATTAATAAGCTCTGAGGATTCCTTTAGCAAATTCATATGGAGCGTACTGACACATCCCACTAAATGTCTAGGATACATTGGAGAGACTCGGGAAAATTTCAGGTTGTCGGTTTTTAATTTGATAATTGGAAATGGATCGGTAATCTGAAACAAATAATAATTTTTCGATGTTAGAAAAATATAAAAATATAAATATAAAGTTAGATTTCTAAAAAAGGTAATTACAAAATATATCGAAAAATTTTTATTTAGACAAAAGGAATATTTTAAATTGATTTTTCTATTAGTTCCATATTATGGAAATAAACGAAAGAAAATGCTAATATAGATAAAAAGTATTGATAGAACTGTTAATGTTATATGATAAGACATTATACAACAAAAATAGTTATGGAATGACAGATAGTGAATTTTAGAGATACTATGTATGGGAAATCGTGGAAAATAATCTTTGAAAGAGCTGATGTTTAATTAAAGTTTTGTTAGAGTCATAACACGATTTCCGTACTCGAATTGCTGGCGATTTATTTTTATTGTAATCAGTGTAAGTAGGCCTCTCATCTCTTTCAATGGTATTGAGTCGTAGGCTCTTTAGAGGGTCCACCCCAACTAAAAAGCACTAGCAGCCCCCCGACAGGCCTCCTAAGAGGTTGTCAGCTTTCCGCTTACGATGTCTCTTCGGACCCCTAGTAATGTTCCATGATTTATACTACACTTATTATAATACGTTTAGGGAAACAAACATGATATTCAAATCAATTCGGCTTTAAATTCTAAAAAACTGTACATCATCAATCCTTAAGAATATTTTTGTTTAATTTTTATGCAGAATTTGTTCTACAAATATTACAGTAAAAACGAAAGAACATCTCATTTCACGTATTCTCAATGAGGACCCTGGGGTACATTTGATCATGTATTAATTATATAGCAGTTGATATGTAATTAGAAATTCTGGATCTTAGAAATGTCTAGATCAAGTAAATAGAGATTTAAAGTAGGACAACAATAATGTTTAAACAAATATTTATTACTACATTTTTGATTGAAAAATCTGCGTTGATATATGTAGAAACACATTTCTACTTATAAAAAAATTAATAATTAAATTATTAATTTTTAAGTTTGTTTAAATATTCACTTTTTTTGTAAAAATAAAATTTTGAAATCAAGCGTGTTTTTTTCTCATTTTTATCAATATCGTCGTCAATATAATTGCTAATAAAAAATCCTTAAAAATAAGTTTTTAATATCCACAGAAAACCTCGTGATCATTCAATTTAATTTAATTTAAACTCACCGCTTAGGTGAAGTTAAATCAAATGCAATACGTCGACAATTTCTTAAAGATGTATTGATAACCGACCAATACACCTTTCGGATCTCTGTGTTAGATTTAGTCAAAATTACTTTTTATAGTATTTTTATTAATTATTAAGAGGTTAAATGTACCTGGTATTAATTAAAATAATCAATTCCCAAAAGGGATGATAAAACCCCATCAAACTCCAAATTTTTATAAGAATATTATAAAAATAATAATTATGTGCAGACACGGATTTAAAAAAGGGTAAGAAACATTGAAGAGCACAAAACATCCGTTAAATACTCTATTCAGAATGTTTTAAAGCATTTAGGAACACCATTTATGAAAAAACGACCGTGTCAAAGTGTTTGCAATGACATCCAAAGTTCAAAGCCTCTTCTAAATTAAATACAAAAACAATTTGCTGATTACAAACGACTCTTGTTTATAAATTTAAAAATTATGGGTGTTAAAACTCATACATACCAAACTTGGATTAGTGAGAATTCAAAGAGTCATCTGTTTACTTATTATAATAATAAATTAAAAAAAACTAAATGATCAAAAAGATACTTGATGAGATTCGGTGAAAGGATGCAGGTTGATAGACAACTGTACAAGACAGACATTGTGTCGTCTCACAGGCACAAACTCGTGTATCCGAGCGACTTGTTCTTCTGTTGAATAATACAAATTGTGCCGTTCATTTACTGAAAATTTTTTTTAAATATTAATGTTGAAATATCATAGATTATAAAATAAAATATTTATGAGGAGTTAATTAATTTTCATTTTGCTGATTAAAATTTAAATAATTTAAAAACTTAAAAAAAAGTATAATTTTTAAAACATATTGGATATCCAATCAGAGACCTACAGTCAAACACTCCACGCAACACACTTCACACGAAGTTACAAAGACATCTTTGTTTAATTTAAATTTAAAATTCTTTTTAATAATTTTTATTTTTATAATATTTAATTAATTTTCTATTTTCATAATTTTTTATTTAGTTTAGTAAATATATTTTGTAAAAGTAGAAAATACAAAAGTTAATAAATAATCAAAATTGATTTAATGATTTAAAAAATTATTCATTTTATCAATTTTTAAATAATTCAAACACATAAAATTAAAATTTTCCGCCTGTCCCCTTTAGCGCCACTTATACCGTTGATTCATCCTCAATATTATAATCTTCAGACAATTTTTGGTCTTCCAAAACGTAACATTGAGTAGTAAATTCCACATTTCTGGAATCGAATCTCCTCATATTAGATTTATATTTTATATTTTTGACTTTTCGAAAGAACATTTTTATGAAAGATCAATATACTTTATCAGATAAATTACGATAAGACTATTTGATTGAGACGTTTGTTCGACTCTGCAAATTTTCGGTCAATCCATTTTGTATCTTCCGCTTCAAATGATATCTAGGTCTTTAATTAATTATCTTTTTATTTCATCTTTTATAGTAATTATGATTTACAGGCTGAAAATTTTAAATTTTATAATATTTAGAATCAATAATTTTTGTGAAAATTTGATCAAACTAGTAAATCAAAAAAGTGTTTTGCGATTATTGGGTTTTTGATCAAAAGAATATGTCATTAACGCAAAACTTTATTTCTATAACAATTTGAGTTTTTTAAAAAATATTTCCGAGGAACTTTTGCGCTTTCTTTTTACACAAACCATTATAAATTCATTTCGTTTTCATAATAGTTTAAAAATTTCTTTTAGATTTAATAAAATAATGTTTTGAAAATAAAATTAAATCGCAATTTTCGTTTTTAAATTTAACCCTTTTTTTACATAAAATAAAATTAATATTTCCAATAATAATTACGTTTTCCAAAAATAAAATTAAAATCGCATTTTAATTTACGTCGATTTAATTGTAATAAAATAAAAGTTACAAAAATAGTTTAGTTTATTTTTATTTCGCAAATAAAATATTAAACTTATATTCCTTTTTATTTTATTTCAATTAAATATTTTCATCAAAATTGAAATTAACTTTTTTACTTTATAATAAATCTTTGCATAAATCTTTTAATAAACCTACCGTAAAATTTATTTTATTTCTTACATAAATTAATTTTTACATTAAATTTCTGAAAATCTTATTTTAACATATCTATAACAATATTTTACGGAATCTAATTGTTTCATTATTAATTTGATAAGATTGTAAATTCAAAAATTTTATGAACTCAATAACGCTTCCAACAGCGATTATCCACAAATGTTGAAACTGTATTAAATAGAAATGTTTTGGTTTTTTTCCTTCCATGCTTTATAATAAATTTATTATGTAACTATTTATTAGTAACCATTTAATTGAAAAATGGAGTTGTAAAATTTTTTGTATGAAATTTTTCCTTCTATAAATGATGTTAATAGCTACTAATAACATAATAAATTGAATAAAAAATGCAATAGTAATTTTCCCTTTTACAAAAGATTACAAAAAATTCTGTTGGTCGAGAAGATTTCTGTCTGCATAAAGAATGGATTAAAAAAAATTTTGTTTACTAGTTTTATATGCTATTCATACATTTTCGATAGCATATAATTTTGTAGTTGAGAGATAAAATTTTTCAAAGAATTTAGAGCTAGTTCTCAATAAATAGCAACTTATAATGACAACTCAAAACCTCATTTTGCGCCAAGATTCCATTTCTTAAGACTCCGCAGTAAAACGGACCAGTGCAAGTTTATCTGTATACAATTTTTTTTTACTATTTTTTCTTCAAATTAATATTCAGTCGTTGCCAAGTAAATTTTTATATAATAAATTAACAGTAAAATACAATAAATAGATCAAGAAAATATATCTATTTGTTAATGGTTTTCAATTTTAATATTGATGAGAACCTAGAAACACACTTTGATTCAAAGACGATAATTCAAAAAAAAATAAAATTTTATGAGACACGTTAATTCGTGCTGTTCTGATTATTCTGAGGAAAATATATAAAATAACTTAAAATAAATGATCAACCAAAAAATATGATATTTCACAAATTTCTAAATTTTTATATTTTTAAAAGGTTTTATGTAATATAAATATTTATTAATATGAGTAGCATTATTATTCAAAATTAGGATAATTAAAATTATTTCATAATCAAAAATACATTAAATACATCAAATATTTTAGTAAGAAATAATTCAAAAAAATTACATCCTCTTTTGGAGAGTATAACATACAATGAACATACAAATGCGCTTAGATTCTCTTGTATTTTCCTTTGGTGAAATAAAAAAATGCATAAAAATTACTTAAATTAGCGGACAGAAATCGGTACAAATAATGTATAAAATCACAGTCAAAGACAATTATAAAAAACAATAACTTTACAAAGAATTCTTTTATTTTTCTAAAATTGATCTACAAATGACATTGCAAACTCATACAGAAAGAAGCTGTATTAATTTATGCATTAAATATATTTCTTAAAAAACTTGCATTGATATTATTATTATTATTATTATTATTATTATTATTATTATTATTACCATCATCAGAGGGGAGAAAATATGATAAGTATCTTGATGTATCGAGTGATTTAATAATCTCTTTCATATTATGAACAAAATATGAATTGATCTGCACGGTCGATTTGCCAATGTACAAATTACATTGGGAAGATTCTCTAATTCCGTCTGTGTTACAGAGATCAGTAAGGTCGACTGAAATTAATTATTAATTATAACTTGATTAAAAGCAACTAAGATAATTAATAAAAATTTATTCAAAATTAATTATCGGAAAACTAATGATTTCCTTCGAAATGTTTTGTACATCACAATTAAAAATAATATTAAAATTATAAATAACTAAAAATGAGTAATAACAAGTAAAATATAAAAAAATGCTGTTTCAAAAACCCAGCTTGAATCAGTAGTGGAAAACCGTGAAGACCGTATAATTTCCCAAGATGGAATTCTTTTGCAGATAGGAGTTTCATTTGAAATGAAGTACGATAATCGGTGGGACTGTACCGATTTCTGGAGTTCGAATTTGAATCAATTTCAATTTTGAACAATTTTGTCGATTTAAAGTCAGGTTTTTGAATCCACGACGAATTAGTTGTGCGATGGAACAATCAAGACCATGAAATTACTGGCTGGTTAAGGGGAGCATTTTGGTAGGTGTTTCGACGCAATCCATAGAGGATAACGGAGGAATCTCGACATGTTCGGTCTTTTTAATTAATTTATGTGTTGTCATTGGGATTATGCATTTGTACAAAATAGCAGCTTAATCGGTGAGTTGATGAAAGATTGTTTTCAAGATTTGTAGCAGAAAGAAACAAACAGATGAAATGAGTCAATATAAGCGTGGTAAAAAGTTTAATAAAATTTATAGGTAAAATTCACAACAAATTAACGGTTCAAATTAGACGTTTGGTGGAACGGTGACACAAAAGTGGTCACATTTACATAGTAATTTGGTTATTTTACTTGGTGTAATTTAAAAATATTAAAATTATATTGACGTCACAGAAAGATCAGTAACAGATATATTAGACAATAGCAATATATATAGTGGAAGAACTCGTTCTCGGTGAAGTTACAGTGAGCCATATATATAAATCAGAAATTCAAAGACAATTACGAAATTACATGAATGGCTTAAAAATCAACTTTTAGTTGAAAACAAATAATAATTATTACACCCCTGTTGACTATGATGATAAATTTTTCAAGAAATAAATTTTTCTGGCCATACAACACTGTCAAAATGTCCAAAGGCTACTTGAATGGCTGAAATAAGTAATATTCACAGATGAAAACCATATAAGTTGCAGTAATTACATAATTTACAAGCTAATGTATTATGTCGTCAAGTATGATATTTGTAGAACTAAAGTAAAAGTTTATTCATAATTTACCAAATCAAATATTATTGGCATTCATCAAAGTACACTTTGATATATTTGACACACTTTTACCATTTGAGCGGCTGTTTGTTGAGGCCATTTAAATAAAAATTTGGTGGACAAGAATCTATAAATTCTAGGAAGACCATTTTTACGGTATCTTCGGAATTGAATTTTTTCCTAACAAAAAGTTGTTAAAATTGACGAAGAAATAGTAGTCAGTTGGCACTATATCTAGTTACTATGCAGGATGATGAAGAAGTTCAGCAGCATAAGAGGAAATATAGATAAAACTTTTCTTTTTAAGTTTTTTTTAATAATTAAAACTTTTATATAAGAGAAAAGTCATGATGAAAAATATGTAGGTTTAAAAATATTTGCAAAATAAATAAATCGAATCCAATCAAAATATATTACTCTGTGATTCGTCCAGGTTATTTTTAACGATTTGCATAAAATACGTATAGTCGAACCACATGGCAGGAAAGGTCTTCAAACACTTCTCTTGAGAATAAATAGAACTGTAACTTTCTTGAGAATTAATACTGTTTAAACGAAATGAGTCGTTTTCCTGAAAATTGATATCGCTCGATTCGTTTTGGGAAAATAAGTTTCCAGTAAGATAAAAATCGGATAGGTGTTCTCCATTCGAGCCTTCGTCGCCAATATGAAGAAATTCATGTTTATGTTGATTCAGTTTATTATCCTTTATTGAAAATTTTATTAATTAAATATGTAAATATATAAAAATTATAATAAAAAAATATATTAAAATTATATCACGATCTCATAAAAATCAAAATATGTTCAATAATAAATCTATTACACCTTTAACACTTTATTCTCATATTGCATATTGTTCTAATATATATTTATTCACACTATGAGCGGAAGTTCGGTGAATCATACGACACTACAACCCATTAATAACATTCAAAATGGACAAAGTAAAGCCGTTTCAAATCTTAAAATCTTTAATTAATTTTTTTAACATTTTGTCATTATTATCCAAATATATCTAAAATAATAAAATGAATAATTTTTTGTATCATTTACCGATACCAGAAGAATGGCTGCATCAATGTTGGCTACCATTGCGGCCACAAAAGAACCATCATAACAGATCATCTAGGAATGAAGATTCTTACATTCCTAGATGAAAATCCCACTGCATTCCTGATGGAAATTAAGCAATTTTTATTTGAAATCGAAGGAATGCAGTGTAGCAGGAACACAATTTCGAGGTACTTAGAGGGAAAATTGATCACCCTCAAGAAAGTACACGCTTGTGTTCAAGACCGCAACTCGGTAGCCGTCAAGGAGAAACGGTTCGACTACGCGATGACGTTCCTGTCATAAGGATAGCGCAGCGAAAATCTCATCTTTATTAATGAGATTGGTTTCAATATTTGGACCACAAGACAAAATGCTAGGTCCAGGAGTGGAATGCCGGCCACTGTTACCATTTCGACCAACCGTGGAAGGAATGTGTCCTTCATAATGGCAATAGGGAAAAATGGCCCCATACATCACCAAATATGTCTGTCCACGGTGAACCATGACATATATCAGACCTTCATCGAGGAGTTGTCTTCAAAATTATACGATCAACCGTATTGTATAATTCATGATAATGCCTCGATCCATCTGGACACTATTTCGATTTATCGTGTCCGTTTCTAAACCCCATTGAAGCGGTGTTTTCGAAACTAAAAAGGGAAGTCAGGAAGTTGATGTCAGAAGGAAATCTGGTGCCCATGAGCCAAAGGAACCGAATTGATTTCCTCCAGACAGCAATTTCACAAGAATTGCAAAAGGTGGATTATTCGGACCTTAGGCCATATTATAGGCATTGTAAGACCTTTCTTGGTCGATGCATTGCCAAACTTGACATTTTTGGAGATTGAATATAATAATACATGTTATATCAAATAAAATCTTATCTTATTTTGTTTCTTTGATAAAATTTTATTTAATAAATTTAGCATTTATTATATTTTGAAATGTAATAAAAATAATATTTACATGAAAATAATTAAATTAAATAATGTAACAAGAAATTATTTACCTGACATATTTGCCAAATAATAATATTAATAGATGGACACAGTAACAGATAAAATACACGTTATAACAAGTTTCGTTATTAACGAATGAAAACTTGTTATTAACGATTGGACCTCACTGTAGTATTCTTACCCTTTTTTCAGAAGACAATCTCTGAATGTATGCGGCTTCATACCTATTGCATTTACAACGCAAACAATATCAAAACACAGTTAAAGAAGATGTAAAAGGTGTATGACTGATAATTGTGTGAGTTTTATGAGATAGTGATATATTTTTTTTAATTTAATATCGCATTATTAGGTTTTTCAACCCTTCGGAATAAGATACTAATTAAACAATATAATAAAGATATAAATAAAACTAGACATAAATTAAGCAATATTTTACCGCAAAATGTCTTTTTTAGAACCAAAAGAAAAATAACATTCTGTTCTTTAGAATTAGAATTTAAAAGTATCTTATTTACTGTTTCCTTTATAAATTTTTTAAGATAAGATTTAGAACAAGCATTCTGATTTAATAAACTTAGCTCATCAATATTTTCTGCAGATTTAAGACAAGTTGAAGAGAAAGACTAAAAGGATAAATTAGGCTTCATTTTGTGATTCTTTTATATTTAGGTTCATAAAAACAGTCATATGTGATAAAACCGGTAACTGATCATTTCTTAAAACTAGATTTACGATGGTTGATTATATACTTATTTTTACTGAAGTGAGTCAATTTGATTTATATAACAAGCGATCTCATAGCCGTAGAAATACGTAAACCACATTCAAATATGCGAAATGAGAAAATTCGAAGAGTGGAGTAACCTATATTTCATTACGTAACTAAAAACCATCAAATGTATTTTAAAAAATAATATTTCAGTTTTATATATATATAGCAATATAATTTTAAATACGTTGAATCGGCTCCGTCCGTAAATCTAGTGTTAACTATTTCCCTTTCATAATAAAAGATAAAATAAACTTTCATATATGAGATCCAAAAAAGGTAAAACCACATTTGTTGCAACTGCGAAAGCAACATCAGGGGTAATGATTTCAACGTCCAAATTAAGTCCATCGTACTGTTAACTCTTTTCATCATATTAAAACTATTTTTTGTATCTCATATTATGTTGAGAAGTTAAATTTCTCACATATATTAAATGCTTTGACAATTTCATTTAATGGAGATCAATAATTTTTGTAGTGATTTCATTCAGGATAATTATTCTCTTACAATCTTTAATAAATTGAAATGTAACATTTAATATTTGCTTCCTACAATTATAGAGATTCCTTATTTTGACTTGAAATTCTAAATATTTATTAATAGGATTTTCCTCAAAATTTGATCTGACTTAAATCTAGTTGCAAAATAATTTGATCTTGATACGAAATTCTTTAAAATTATCATTAAAGAACTGCTTGTTTCCATACATGATAATCTATCCCTTTTCCACAACACATTTTCAAATCCGTATAGTTATATACGGTTATTGACGAAACAATCGATGAGGTACTTAACATAATTATGGTGGATTAAAATTCTACATGTTTTTAAATATGAAAGTTTTCAAGGTAAAAAATATTTTAAAAATACTTTTTATTGAAAAATTAGTAATAAAAAATAAACGAAACAAAATTTTACGTTAAAAGATTAAGTTACTTAAATGATCATAATTAAAAATTAACATGATTGATAGGAAAGTCTTGCCCACAAACACAAACGTTTCCATCATAAAATAGCTTTATGTCCGTACAACCCAACTGAACATTGAAAAATCCCAGACCGTTGTTAGCGATATTAAGTCCAATATTATTTCCAACCACTGTGAAAAAATGAGTTAAGGTTTTGTTGCAATTTGACCTCCGAGATCCAAATAAAGATTTCGTTACATGGGACTTCTGAAAAATTATAAGAAAATTAAAGAAAAATGCATCTAATAAATATAAATTAAATATATACCCGCAAAAAATTTTAATCAAAACATTTTTTGAAATTATACAAATCCCAATACATGTTTAACTCATTTCGACCCACTGTACTATGTAAAGTATACCCGTTCAATGTCGTTCTAAATTTTATACTGATGAGTTTAGAAACTCACAAAATCTCGTTGAACTATATAAAGTACTCGGCTATATCTCTCAGATTTGAAGTTTTTATATTGCTGATTTTAGTCATAGAAATAAAGAATCATTAAAACATAATATCAATAAATTTGAAATATGCGGCATATTATTTGCAATTAATTGCTCGGGACAAAATGATTTAATAGAGATTACTAAGATTACTAAACCCGACCACCGAGACGCAAAACAGTACGGGTGTAAAAACAATATTTCTTAATAGTTTGGTGACAATATAATTTAACAGAACTGTAATTAGCGACATCGATGATCAGAATTCAACAATTTCTTCCTAACAGCATGTAAACTAGTAGGATTCGAAAAGCCCTTCAAGATACGCATTCTGAGAAAATAAGGAGCAAATTCAGTAAAAACTTCTGGATTAGCACGTTTCCCTGTTGGATCAGTTCTGACTGTTGAAAAAGAAGGTCTACCATTTCATGGACAAATTGATACCCCTTTCTTGAAATATATTAATGATAATTCTCGAACTGGTTTCAGTGATATTTATTTAACTGTTATCTTGAAATTAAAAAGGGTCAACTCGTTTCAAAGCCAATATCTGGACTCTATGTTTAACAAACAGTTCTCTAAGTGTAACCAGTAAAATATGAAGGCAAATGTCCAAAATGAAATATATTAAGTTGATGATATTGGGTTCTTGATCAAAAGAAGTTGTCATTAATGAAAATATTTATTTATATCACAATTCAAGTTTTTTAAAAAACTATTTTCGAGGAACTTTCCCACTTTCTTTACACAAACCATTATAAATAGAAATAAATATAAATATAGATATGGTTAATAAGAATTTAAATTTGTTTTTTTTTGTTAAAATTATAAAGTTATTAAAATTTGTCACCAAGTTTTTTTGTTGCATCTTTTATTAAATTTTCATAGATTTAATCGTTTCTCAATTACATTTCCCCATTCCATAACACAAAATTTTCATTTTGATTTCATAATCATTTAAATATTATTTTTAGATTTGGTAACACAATGTTTTAAAAATAAGATTAAAATCGCAATTATTTTAGATGTAATGCAATACGTTTTAAAGATAAAATTAAAATCGCAATTAGTAAAATAAGTATTAAAGATACAATTAAAATTGCAATTATTTTTAGAATTATTACAATACATTTTTATAAAATAAAATTAAAATCAAAATTTCGTTTGATTTAACAACTTTTAAATTACCCGTTTTTTTAGATAAAATAAAATTATATTTTTAATACTAATTACGTTTTTAGTTTAATTAACCAACTTTTAAATTACCTTCGTATTTCCGTGAAATATACTTTTTAAAATAAAAGTTATATTTCTTAAAAAATTGAAAATTATATTTCGATTTAAATTTATGAATCAATATCAAAAGTTACAAAATACTTTTCTAGTTTATTTATTATTTCTCAAAAATTAAATTTTACGTTTCCTATTAATTTACAATTCACTTTATTAATAAATCTATTTATTGGTTTTATGTTCACATTAAAATTAATTTTATATAAATTACTTTTTACGCTATTTTATTAAAATCTCATTTTAACCTAATCAGTAAATAAAAATGTAAAATATTGAATTATTAAATTCAAATTCGAAATTTTTATGAACTCTAAAAAGCTACTTACAGATGAAAAAGTATTAATTCTCTACTTTAACATTTTTGTATTAGTAACTAAGTTGATTTCGTGTGATTAAAAATCTGTATACAATATTTTGTGTGAATATGGGGAATGATTATTCAAATAAATGTTATTGTTTAAAACATACTAATTATGTTTGCCATAATTGTGGAATTGTTAATAAATAGTTTAATTTCAAAAAAAGTTTATAATACCAAAATTATGTAATCTTTTTATAATATAAATTCTAAAAAAATATTTGTGGTGTCTGTCAGACGCCACGCAATAACTTGTGTTCTAAACGCCACGTGAGCAGCGGAAAGTTAAGAAAAGAATTTGTAACAGTTGATGCAAAATATAATTTTATAGAGCCTTCTTGGATTGATCTCCACTTCTCATAATTGATGGAAATGTTTCATATCACCAAGATTAGATTCACAAATAACTGTTTGACAACTTGACAAGAACATAAATGAAAAAAAACATTTTGAATCATAGAAATAAATGAGGGTTATCTTGACTATTGAATTCCATAAACGAATTTTTTATGGAATTTAAGGTGTTCGTTCTTGTGACCTTTGGTATTGAAATACCAGATCATATTGAAGGTACTAGGTACGATCACTGATTTCGATCGAAATTAAGACATTTCTAATGATTTGGGCAATTGTTTAATTTCAACATAGTATATGTTTATCAGTTCGTTTTTGTAAAATATAAATTTTAAATTTAATTGTTCAATAAAAATTGTATATAAATAATGATTTCCGCTATTTTCTCTCAAATTTATGTACTTTTTCGACGTTTTTATACATAATACCATATCTTTCAACTAAGATGTTAATAGTCATTATATCTTCTCTACCTTAAAATAGCTCGATCCACTCATACCAACGTGAACGAGGCAAACAAGCATCAACTTAAACTTTTGCAACAATCCAACATATCGGTAAAATTTTCAAGTAAAAAATAGTTTTGTATTAATTTATGTTTGCTCAAAATTCATTTAACGACTGATATTTTGGTGATAGAAGGAAGAAGACCGGCAGAGATGATATTTCAAAGGAGTCTTGTTGTTTTTGAGGCAGAGGGTTTAAGAGGCAATATTGGCACTATGACACTCCATGTAGAAAACCGAGCCAAAACATAGATGTAGATAGCCAATGGTAAAATTTTAAAGAATAAAAATGATTTTAAAGTAAAAGTATTTCTTGTCATAAAAATAAAACTAAAATGAAAAGTAAAATTGTGTTTCATAAATAATATTTCAATTATGTTTCTTGCAGTAATGAATAATTAGTATAAATGTTATCGAAAAATCAGAATATATAAGACAAAAGAACAAACAAAAGACTAATTGAAATTCATAATAGAAATCAAACTTTCTTTTGTTTATAAATAAAAAGCAAAAATACACAATTACCGAGTAATAATTTGGTAATTAATGCAAGTCAAATAAAATACTTAATTTTGTTGAAAATTTATGCAAAGAAACTAAAGAACAAAAAATAATAAAATACCAATAATATTTTTAAAATATAAAAAATAATAATCTTTTTTAAAACAATGAAGCTAAAATTATTTTTCGCTTGGGAAATCATTTATTTAGTTTCTTGTATTAAAAACAAGGTAACGTATAAAATTTATAAAAAAAAGCTTTTAGTAAAATATTTGTTTATAAATATTTTAACCATTTCGAGTCGGTTTTAGATTAGCTATGTAATTTAATGGTATATATATATATATATATATAT
>MQRK01223618.1:4970-16144 GCA_001938485.1 Girardia tigrina | reverse complement strand
TTTGTTGCGTCTTTTATTAATTTTTCAATTTTATGGTACATTTAAATTTTCCTGTTTCTCAATTACATTTTTCAAAAAAAATTAAAATCGCATTTTTTATTTAAGTCGATTTAATGGTTCTAGAAATATTTTTTACTTCCAATTTTATTTCCAAAAAATGATAATTACATTTTACAAAAAAATTATAATTACATTTTACAAAAAAATTATAATTACATTTTACAAAAAAAATTATAACCACATTTTAAATTTACTTTGATTTAAAAGTTATCAAAATGGTTTAGTTTACTTTTATTTCGCAAATAAATATCAAACGTAAATTACTTTTTATTTTATTTCAAATAAATATTTTCATCAAATTTGAAATTAACTTTTTTTACTTTATAATAAATCTTTACATAAATCTTTTAATAACCCTACCATAAAATTTATTTTATTTCTTACTTAAATTAAATTTTTTTACATTAAATTTCTGAAAATCTTATTTTATCATATTTATAACAATATTTTACGAAATGTAATTGTTTGTTTAACAATTTGATAAAAAAAAAATTTTATATTTTATGAACACTCCCAACAAACACCTTTAATAAATAATGTCCATAATACACTTTGGTAAACAACTGTATGACAATCATTTGAATAGACTAACAAAGATATCCAGAAACCTAATGTATGAATATTTCCAATAAGGGGATATCTCTTGCTTTAATAGCTTGTAATTAAACTTTTTCATTAACCCTCCGACCGCATATTTTTTTTCAAATTTAGTTTAGTGAATGCGCATTTTATCAACTCGCACGTTTGCACGGCAACTCAGGATCGACTTTGTTTACTACAGAAAGACAGCTTGAACGGGCAAATAGCTATATAGCAACGTGAGAAAACATAAATAAATGCGAGCACATCCAAATCGCGGGATGCGTATAATTATACCCGTAGATGTTGCACGAGTAAATTGCGGGACACCCGGTCATAGGGTTAATCGTATATTTATAAATTATAGTCATTGTTAAAGAGTTTTTATATCGGTTAGACAATATTGTTTCCTATTAGGATAGTAAATTAACTATCGTTTTGCGACCAAATATTCACGTTTGCGATACCTTGTTTTGGATGTCAAGTATTCCAACACCTTGATTTTTAGTTATAATGAAAGGAAAAATATAAAATTAAAATGCGCTATTTTGAAATAAGTGAACCTAATTGATAATAACTTCCAATAATCTAAAGACCTTTTTATTCATCTAACCTGTAATCATACAGACTTCTTGAAATATAATTGTAATAATTCTGATATTTTTAATAAAATCGTTTCTCTTAAGAGCTCAAAGATATTTTGAAGAGAACAAGTTAAAGTTATTGATATGAATAACTTTGGTAAGCATCAAAAGTCAATAGAATAAATGTCCAAATTTCGATTATTTAATTTTTCCTTCTTATTTAATTAAAATTTCAACAAAAATAAAAAAAATCGTTCCAAATTGAATTGTGGCAAAGTTTCAGTTGATATTAAAAGTTTATAAAATTAAAAATATCTTTTCGTCTCAATTCAATTTGGAACGGCTCTATGACGAGCACAAATATGTTATTAAATTGTTTAATCACACATACCTTGATTCGCCAATTAATTGATTGAAAAAAGACACTAAAATTGAATATCTTCTTAAAAGACTGTCCTCCTCCACTTCCAATGCCACTAAACTGATCCTCTTCCACAATAGATTCATCCTCCCCAAATATTGTCGGCATATATGACCATGCCCAAGATGCCCAAGATGCCTGTCCTGCTCCATCCCCTCCATCAAGCGCTACATGTGTCTCGACATCTCGTTTCGGACTCATCTCCCTATCAAAAACGGCCGTCTCCGTAGTCGGGACAATCATCTGTTTAGAGAAACCGCACCCGACGATAGAGTCCCAATTAACGACTCCGTAATAGAGTGCATAGACGAGTTCCATCAATCGCCGAATCATTGGCATCTGACTCGTCGCGATATTGAAATCGATCTGACCGAATTGAATATTTAATTTAATGAAATTCGGTGAATTCGAATTGATCGATGGATAATTGGCAAAGAATCGACACTCGACGCTGCACCGATATAGAATCGGCTCCTGGTATAGCTCGATATGCCCGTTGGCGTCCATTTGATCGAGACAAACTGTCAGATCGCTCACCTCGATCACCTTATTGACCGACAAACCGCCAGCACTCATGCCAACGAATCCTCGAGTCCATTTTTCAGTCACTGGGTAATATTCAAGTGTTTTGGCATTCATCGACAACACAATATCATCCTCAACGAATTTAATGATCAAATTATTAACTTTCACGTGGATATTATTGACAATGTTATACATATACGTTTTTATATAACCAGGAGGAAGATTCTTCTCTAATTTCTGTTTTTCCGGAGATAATTTCTCGGATTTTATTGATGATTTTTCTGATGATTGATTTTTATCAGTTTTGTTCTTTTTTATGAAATCTGATTTCAATTCCAAAATACATTCGACTGTATTGAGAGTGATTATTACACTTTCAGAACCCAATTTCGTCCATGGAATATGGATTTTTAATTCGTGAACTTGACCGGATTTAAATCCGATTGGAAGAGGCATTAGGTGTTCCAATATATCGTATTGGAGTTCGAGATTATGGAAAACGGCATCACCACCCCACAAGGATAATTTGAAAGATTCTTCATTCAATTTGACGTATTTATTAAGATAGCCCATTAGCAATGGTCCGATATAGGATTCGATTTTGAACATTTTTATTATTAAAACTAAAATATTCGAAATTGGAATTGTAACAAAAAGTATAAAAATATTTTTATAATATAAACATTAAAATAATTAACGAATTTAAGTCTTCAAGTTTAAAAGTATCTTATAAGCACATTTTCAATTTTGAATTATTATTATATTACCGAATAAACTCGCATAAACTTTATAAGTTCACAAATTTATACACTGAAATTCATATTAAAACCAAAGTCGGCTTAACACCCATTTTTCAAAAAATATAATAAAAACTTGTTTTAATTTAACAAAATATCATGTTATACAATGCGGTTTTATGTCTGCCGGAGGTAACTAAAACCTGATCCAAACAATTGACCAGTGATTAGGGTTAACCCTACAATGCGCCGTGATTCATATTTGAATCAACCATATTTTACCTCAATATCTTTTAATCACGTGATATTCTTTGAGTGTTTACATACTGTGAACCAAAAACATTGTCTATGGAATGATAACTGCCCATAAAGTCATAGATGCAATATATTTTGTCAACAAAAATGACAGTTCAGTTTGTAATACTGGCCGCTTGTTTTATGATAATTAAAAAATTGCGCATTGTAGGGTTAACGGTAGTTAAACATATATAAATAAATTGGATATGATACAAATTGGTATGAAGATTTCAATATCGACTCGTACACAGCTAATTTCAATGTTTTTCTTGAGAAACTGACGCGACTATTTATGGTAATTATATATATATATATATATATATATATATATATATGTAAGCCAAAAGTTTCATCTTCGTAACGTTCAAAGTTTGCTGTGATCAATAATAATTTGAAACAATAAATAATAAATTATAATTATGATTTTAAAATTAAAACAGAAACTTTCAAAGAAGAAAATGCAGACCTTCCAACATGTATGACGAGTCTTTTTCTAATATAAATATATTTTACTTACTGTAAAGGAATAGACGTTGTATTATTTATTTATCTCTTTGAATGTTCCTTGTAGACCCAAAAATACTGTTATAGTTATCTGAGAATTTATCATTGAGAAAGTTAACCGGAGTCAAAGATGTCTTCGGTGAACTTACTTAGTAATACAGTATTTATTTAACTTTACTGATATGAACAATACCATAAATATATATAACAACAATATATAATAAATAAAAAATAAGGTCCCTTTATACTAAAATGTTTTAATCTAGAATACAAAACTAACAGAGGAAAGATTAAAGGAAATAGGATCACTAAATCGAGTAGAGGGAGACAAATCAATAATTAATATCTTACTATGATCGTTCTACTAAATTAGTTCGCTCTGATGAACGTTCCCTGATCACACGTGATAGATATTGTATCTAGGATCTGGTTGTACTTGGATTCAAAAAAAATTGTCGGCTTAGGCGGTCAAATAAAGTAAATAAACTGGAACATATGCCTACACGAAACGCAGTGGAAGGCTGTGTATCACAAACAATGTGACAGATCGAGCCATTTTTAGATCCTGCAAGACCAATCCTTTTGTTGGTTCCCGCGCAATACAAGCTGATCTTCCAGCTATCATTGATAAATTGCCTAGCGTACGAACCATTCGTCGAAGTCTGGTTGAAGGAGGGTTTTGATCGTAGTCAAAAATCTCAGTATTTTAGGGGTGGCTGGTGAATTATGGCCACGACTGTATATATCTTATATATATATATATATATATATATATATATATATAAAGATATCTGATTAATCAATATTAGATAATCTATTTTCTTAAAAGATCAAAAAATAGGATGAAGTGGAGCGTTCTAAGATAATTAAAAATATCATTTCATATCTCATACGTCTCTAGCCAACACATTATTCATTTAACTGTTCGTTAGAAATGTTGAGACAAGAAATTTAAGAAAATTTTGAGACAACGACAAATAGGGAAGGAGAGTAACCTGTGTAGCTACGTTCACTAAATGATCCAGAAATCCATATACCTGATCAATACAAAAACTTAGTTCTGAGAGGGGTTTTTGGTTTTCTTTTGACCAACAGCCTATTTGGTGTTGATAAAAAAGTTGAATGTTGAAAGAAATTAAAATTTTTGTCATATAACTTGTGAGGAATTTTTGGTAAACTCAAATTTTTAGAATTTTTAAAATTAAAACTGTAAAATATTTAAACATAATGTGTAAAAAATTTTATAATATCTTTTATATTTCAGAAAGTATCATTATTTAAAATTCAGATTTAATTAAATAAATAATAATCGTATACAAAACAAATTATATTTAAAGCTATTTTACAATTAAATATAAAAGTTAAAATTAATCGAATTTAAAAAAATACTAAGTACAATTAAATAATTTTAGTAATTAACGCTAAATAAAGTTATTTAGAAATAAATACAATTTTAAACAGAATTCTAAGTTCTAAAATCCAAAGGAAAATGGTTTTTAAAAATTGGAATTATAGTTATCAGAATAAGTTCGATACAAAATATTATTAAAATAACTGAAAAACATTTCAAGTTAAAGTTTAATAAATTCAAATGTTTAGGAATTCACGTTTAGGAATTAAACCAAAATTAAAAATCCAGGAAGTTTAAATTAATTAAAAAACATTTTACAAAATATGAATTAGTAAAATTAGCACGACAATGATATTTTAAACTGTGAATAGATTTGAAATATTGTGAATTATAAATTTGTAGTAATATAATATAAATTTAAACATTGTAAAGTAATTTTTAAATTATATTGTAATGGGTGCAATATCACATACATTGAAGAGACTGCCCGTCATCTCTGCAAACGAGTCCAAGAGCGCAGTCAACGATGAGGAAAAAGTAATATTGCTGATTATTGGACATGTTTCGGAAATTATTCCATCTTCAGCAATTATATTTGTTAGTTACTAATTTGATGTTACTTTTTATAATGCCATTTTTAAAATGGAACAAATTATTTATCTATATAATAAAAGCCAAAGCCTGTATGTATGTATGTCCGTAACGCTCAGTGCATAATATAATTTAAATGCGAAATGGCGGTTTTGTAGGTGCAGTACCTTCGCTGAAAGACGACGGGAAGCCGATGAAATCGACCGAAAACCGTACTGGTCGACCTACTGTTAAATCAACACCGATTTTGAATAATGCCGATTCGTATGATTCTTACAAGGAATTCCGTGAGAATTTTTAAGAAAATATTAATTAACTAGCACATTAATTCAATTGATAAATGACAATTTCTATCACTTATTTACGAATTATATTGCTAAAAATCAATTTAGTATAATTTTACAAAATTTCGTTATCATCTGATTCACGATTTGTCAGTCAAACTCAAATTTTACTATGATCACATATATGCCGAAAAAATGAGAAATGGAGGAGACACTGGAGAAAATACACGTAAGAACGTTGTCAATCTAGAGAGCCCGCATCGAAACGGTTCTGTCAGCGCAGTGTCTTGGTCGAAAAACACCGGTAAGTCGATGAAATCGACCGTAAACCGTACTGGTCGACCGACTGTTAAATCAAAACCGAATTTGAAACAATTAATAATAATTACAATTTAAAAATTAAAACAGAAACTTTCAAAGACGAAACTTTAGCTGCCCCGCGATACATGACAGGTCTTTTGCTAGTTTGTTATAGTTGTGAGGAATATTTGGTGTGTGGATGTTTTTGTGTAGTTTTGCATGTTTAAATGTTGTATGTTGATTTGGGATTGTGCCTCTCCTAACCAGATGGATTATCAATATTTAATTTTTTATAATATGAAACTAATTCATTTAAATTTAGATTTAATATTCAAATTTTTAATTTTTATTATTGCAACTTTTAAATAATTTTATTGATTTTATTTTTCTAAATTTTTATATAATTAAAATCAAATTAATGTTTAAAAATGACTATAAAAATATTTTATTTCAGCCAATCAAATTTAAATTAAATATTTCTGAATAAAATAACTTTCTCAAGTTAGTTCAGATTATAATGGGAGATATTGAAAATTGATTGATGGATCTAAGTGAAAGCAATGCTATTGATCATCATAAAGATGAAAAGAAATGTGAATGTAATAAATGTTCTGTCAAATGTGTGAGTTCTCTTAACAATAGTAATTTAGATATTATTGGATAATAATCCCAAAATGTTTAAAAGATTTTAATGAAAGATTTCTAGATTTGAAACGGCGTTACTTTATCCAATTCGAATGTTTATTAACGGGATGTAGTGTCTTATTAATAATGATTCACATAACTCTCTCATCATTTGAATCAAATCCCTTGAGTAAAACAGAAAATTCATCCTTTTAAATAGAGATTCTATTTTAACAGTGTAACCAATGATTAAGAACGTCACTCGATCGATTCACTAATCCGCGTTTTGAGATGACGATTTGTCTCTCCAATGTACGAGTTTCTACATCCGTCAAAATTAAATTTATAAATTTAGAGACATGTTGATTATTTGGAAATTATTAAATATCGAATTTCAAAAATAATAATCTTAAAAAAATCATAAAAATATAAATACATTTTTTATTTTTTGAAAACATAATAAAAAAAATTAATTTATTTAAAATTATTTTTAAAATGTAAAAACTTGTGGATTATTATAAATTTATTAAATATCGAATTCAAAAAATATAATGTTCAAAAATTCATAAAATTTTTTTGCAGTAAAAATATATCTTTCAAAAATCATTAAAAAAACAACTTTTTGAAAATTTTTTTGACAAAAATTTTAAATCATTTTAAAAATAAATAATAATAATTTTTATTATATGCTAAATTTCCCATAATGATATTAGGAAAAAAATCATTTTAATTTTACATATTTAATAAAATTATTTATAGAATTTTGAACATATTTTTACTTATAAAAAACAAAAATATTCAGAATTGAAACTGAAACAAAAAATATTAAATTATTTAATAATTAAAAAAACATTTTCCATCATATAATTATCGAAAAATGATTTATTATCAAAATTAAAATTACGAGTTTAAAATTAGAATTTTATGATGCGTTTCATAAAGGCGGAGTTCAATTATTGAGATTTGAAATATTAAAACAACGGAGTTTGAATAATAAATATATTCAATTTTTGATTTATTTCAAGGTACTTATTTTTTGTTATTATTAAGCTTTAGGTATTTGAATAATAAATTAAAATTTTAGTATCGTTTTTGTTTGTGAAAAAAAACACTTAACAAAAATTGAAGTTAAAAATTTGTTGAGGAAACTGCGAAAATTACAATTGTAATTTACTTCATAAAATTTACTAGTTTATTTATAACCCATTTGGCAAAATGGTATTAATTTCATCAATAGCTATGAGCTTATTGACTGCGAATACAAGTTAAACTGTATAAAACTTATCAGTGTCAAAATTAATTTATTAAGATTATAAAAAATCATTTTATAAACATTAATCATTAAACAAAAAACTTAGAATTACATCATTTGGAAATGTCATCAGAACAGGATAATTTAAAATTTTGAATTAATGAAATATTTATACTTCGAATGAAAAAAATTCTTTTCTTTAACAACATATGTAAATAAATGAATTTGGATGAATTAATACATTTTTAATATCATTTAAAAGAAACTTTTTAGTTTTATAAATTAAAAGCCCTATTTTAAGAGACAAACTTTTATATTCTTAATGTATTTTGACGAGATATCCGTCATCATCAGGCACTTTTAATCTTAGCTGTTAATCGTATATATGTTCAATAATAATTATGAATTTTATCATGTAAATACTGTTTCACGCTAAAAATCTCAACAAAGTTGATGAGCCACTTGATTGGACATTGATTGCTGGATTAACCGTTTTGTTTACCCATTTCCTTCCTCAACAAATCAAAATCTACTATTCAATCCAGAAGCAAAATCGTCAATTTACAAAGATAAATTTGAAGTTTGAATTGAATTGATTTTTGCTTACATGATGTATCAGAGTTGAATTTTTATAATGGGTATTAATAATATTACTGAATTTTTTCCGTTCTTAGAATTGATAGAAAAGGATATAACATTAAAATTAAATTAGACAACGCCGACTTACATTCATAATTTCAACAAATCATCAATCAATGAAACCGATATTAAAACCAAAAAATCGTAGTTATCATCATTTTGCTTGGATAATGAGCATCCCCAAGACACGGCGAGGCATCATGCAGACGCGATAAAGGCCGGGAGCAAACAGATTGACTTGAACTTTAATGCGTCTAATTTGTGACATCGCTCAGGAATCCACATAACTAATAAACTGATTTAACTATTTATTCCTCATTACAAAAAAAAGTAAATTAAGAAGGAAACTTTCATTTATCAAGTCAATTAAGTTAAAAGAAAGATTAGTTAAACAGATTTAGTGGCATATTATTGTAGCGAGATTTTATTTGTGTATTTTTTGGAAAAAATAAGTTGTCTTAGGTGACAACTAGGGAATTCAAGCCTAGTCTTTTTTACCATCCCGGGATCACGAAAAAATTTTTCCTCCAATCCCAGGATTCTGCTTATAAATTATATATATATATATATATATATGTTGAGTGTAGGTTGTTTTTTGTTAGTTTCAGAAAAGAAGTCTGATTTTATTTCGTTAAAATATATTTATATATTTACAATTGATTACAATTAAAAGTCAAAAGTGTTTAGTAAAAGAATAGCGTTTTATTTGGCCCCTGGCCGATTTTATATTAGAACACCGAGAGCCTTTACCGACAACTCGGGTTGATTTAGATTTTAACGGTTCACTCTCACACTTTACAGTGTGTTCTATATAAAAATATAAACATTTTAAAATGATTATTTTAATTACTTTTTCTTTGTCTTTAATTTGATTGGCGCACTATTTTCAGTGTGATTTAATCGGATTGACGCACTATTTTCAGTGTGATTAATTGAACTTGTTAAGTTTCGACTTCGTACTCTTTCGGTGTGTTTTAACAACTGAGCACTCCTGATCTATTGCTTGTTTAAATACAGTAAATAAATAATTTATGCGACGTTCTTAGACGTCTCGTCTTTCAAAACAAATAAACTCTTTAAACTTAAAACTTAAAACTTTTAAAATTTTTTCAACTTCTGTACTTTTTAATGACCTTTTATACTAGATCTTTCTTTTAAACTCAATTTTATTTTTTAATTTAAATTTATTATTCATTATTTCTTTTTAAATATCTGTATTTCTTTCTTCTTTTATTTACTCAAACTCTCTTAAATATTTCATTCATTTATATAAAAAAATATAATCTTATATTTATTATCATAAATGTTCCATCTATGAAAAATATAATTATTTGTCGATATTTATTAGTTTAAACAAATACATATAAATTTTAGGATAATACCTCAACACACACACACACACATATATATATATATATATATATATATTATCAACAAGGATCTTCTATCAACATACGAAGCAGTGGACGAGAAGTTATACAAAGTAAAAGTAA
Organism: Girardia tigrina; assembly: GCA_001938485.1. Classification (NCBI taxonomy): domain Eukaryota; kingdom Metazoa; phylum Platyhelminthes; order Tricladida; family Dugesiidae; genus Girardia; species Girardia tigrina. The sequence goes on along the minus strand of MQRK01223618.1, from coordinate 5,903 downwards.
AACTTTGTTCTACAAATTATATATTTAATACAACTTAATTCAATTGAATACAGTCATTCGCGTGTTCAAAATAAAATTTCAATAAGGTGAGTTTACTGGAGCGAAACTTTGTCATAAAAGACCACTGGCAGAAAAGCTCGCTCTGCATCAATAGTTGTAGGTGGAATGGTAATTAAAACTTTATATAGAGATTCCAGTATTTTTCCACGCTGACTAGTCGATTGATGAAAAGCCATTTCTCTTTTGATAGCGACTTTCACAAAAAAAACTCACATTTTCTTGAACAATTAAATTTTAAATTACTTAGTTAATTATAAATTTAATTTACTTTTGTTAATTATTTCTTACAGATTGTTTACCAAAATCATTTTTACCCCATTTGTAAATTTCTTTTTGTCTTGAATGAAACAAAATTTATAACTTACAATGTATTTCTGTCGTTTATACAATTAATGGTTTTACTTGATTAATAATGGTGTTTCATTCAAAAAATTTTTAGTGACAGTGAAGTAGCGGAATACTTCTTATAATATTGTTTTACCATTCTACAAGCTTTTAATTTCTTTTTGTGTTTTTTACTAAACAGTTCTATTTAATTTTTTAAAATAATTTCTCATGGTATAATTTACCGGGTTTTCTTTCGACTCTTTTATTCTCTTTATTTAAAAATATACAATTGAAATAAAATATTGATATTTTCAACATAAAAAAAATAATAAAAATTGCAAGGATGATTAATTATAAACAATCTATATTATATTAAATACATATTGATATTTATATTTAAAAAGGATTCACAATATTTTTATTACTTTTCCTGAATTGTTGTTTAAATAATATGGTATAATTGTGAATATAAATAAACCTTTGAAAATGACTTGTTTACCTCCTTACATGGCGACCACGCCTTACAACATTTTGTCTCCAAATATA
>MQRK01223612.1:21664-49669 GCA_001938485.1 Girardia tigrina | reverse complement strand
AATGTTATAATATTATAAATGTTATTATTCACATGTTATATATCAAAATACTCGTCTTGACGAGTAGATTTAGAATATGCAAAAATTAGAGGCTGCGTACCCATTGGGCCACCCTGTATCTATTTATATTTTCATATTTATATTATAAATTACCTAAAATTAAAATTTATTTATATTTGAATTTATGATTCTTTTAGCGATATTGATTCGCAATAGAATCGTAAATTGAAAATTAAAATTATATACGAAAAATTATTTATTGGATGTTGTTTTGAAATTGTTCCTGTAACTGTTTATTACATTGAACAAGATCAAAAAAATCATTTGAAAAAGTCTATATATAGTAATCAAACATATTTTGAATTTCGGACACTTTCAAACGAAACATTCCAATTTTACATTTATTTTCGCTGGCGCCCATACGGAACTACACCCAAAATAATTTTCTAAAATTATGAACAAAATAGAATAAAATAAATGAAGATATGCAAAATTGAATGTTAAATTTTGCCATTAATCTCCTCGGGGTACGACTTTTATATTTTTTTCCACAAATTGTGTTATCAATGATTGTGTAATCATATATAGATATTTTTCAATGTAGATACTTAATTAATTATTTATTTTTTTTATTTAATTAATTTATTATTTGATTTTTTGTTGTATTTTTAAACAAAAATTTCACCAAAAATTTCCTTCTGGAACTCAATAAAAATAAATGAATTAATAGATTAATTAATTTTATAAAGAGTAAGTTTAAGTAAGGAAAAATATAAAAGTCGTTCCATTAAAACTCCAAAGTGGCTTTTATATTGCCCCACGAATTATGCAATCGATACAGATATTTTTCTGAAGTTTACTCTTCATAAAATATATTCCTCCCTCTGTTCCGAAATAATGTTTACATTTATTATGTATTTACATTATTTCGGAACAGAGGGAGTATTTCATTTATTTTTATTTAGAAAAAAAACAAAAATTAAAATAATAAATTAATTAAACAAACAGAATAAATAAACAATTAATTTATTAAATAATAAAGAAATACAAGAATTAATAAAATATTTAATTAATTTTATGATAAAATAAATAATAAAGAAATTATTATTTTATTAATTATTTTTATGAGGGGTTAATTTACATTTGAATCTCACCAGAATAATTTATTATTTTTTTACTTAAAAGTTAAAATATTTTAATGTTAATATGCTTATTAAATATTTTAAAATTAAAAATTATATAATAAAACAACTATCAAAAAATCTATTTTTAACTATTTAACAACTATTTAAAAATAAAAAATATCTTTTTTAATATCTTTTTTAAATATCTTTTTTTGCGAAAATTATTTATTATACATAATGCAATCATTGATTTTAATATTTATAATATATATATTTATAATTAAAAAATACATCTTACTTAATTTACTTGAAATTTGGACAATTTAAATTTTTTTATAAATTAAAACAAATATCAAAATTTAAATCAAAATCGATTGAATCAAAGTCAATCAAAAAATGGTTTTTTAAATGAAATTTTTTATGTTTTATATTAATTAATTATTATAATAAGGAAATATAAATGTTTTTCTATTTTATAAATGAAAAATGTTAAAATTTCATTAAAAAATTCTTTTACTTAAATTCTTTTTTTTTAAATTTTACCAAAAAATAAAACCATTAATATTTTATTGAAATCAAAAATTTAAAAAAATTCCTGAAAATTCGCAGTGGTGCGTTCTAAAGCCCAGCCAAACTGAGAATTGTAAAATATTTCTTTTTCTTTACAAAACTTTTGCGAAAGCCTAGTATAATATAATATAACTTAATATAATATAATATTATAGGGTTTCTGAAATATAAATAAATAACTTACTGTACATCCTTTTTTTAGTTGAAAAAGGAAGCATGGAAAAAACTGTCAGGAGATCGCTCTAAATTAAAAATTTTAATTTATTAATAAAATCAATAATCTTACAGTTAATATCTTTTGAAAATACCGAGTAATAAGTTTCGAATCCCGCAGTCTTAAAATTAAAATTTAATGAAATCTTTTATGTACAAATATAATACAAAAATATATGATATTTCACATAAATTTCAGTTTAAAATGTTTGTAAAATATTATTTATTGGTTTATCACATTTCTGCATAAACTCTTAAAAATAAAACGATATAAAGTGAACATTTTGAAACAAATTTTTAAATTAAATGTTTATGTAACGTAAAATGAATTGCCCCCAATCTTCAGACTAAAATTAACATTAGTTTTGTTGCTTATATAGCGAAGAAATTCTTGTACAAATTATAAATAGAAAGTAGAAAATATACTTTAAAATTTTGTGTAAATAATTTAATGATTATTTGAAGAGAGTGAAGATGTAAAAACTTTTAGATTAGAAATCTTTTAAGGATTTTAATAATAAATAGATCTGAAAATAATTGTTTATGCTTTACACTCTACGTATCTGTTGAAAAGTAGCCCAAATAAGATGATGACATTACTGATTTCATAATAATCGCTTCTTAATATAAGATACAAAGCTAATGTTAATTTATTCTTATGATGGTAGGCAATCTGCCAAAATTATTAATTCACACAAAATTTCAAAACGGTGTTCCAAAATATAATTTTTGCTTTCCATAATGTTTTCAATTTTTAAATATTAACATAGAATTATTTGAATTATTTTACAAAGATGATGTAAAAAACATGTTTTAAAAATTATTAAATGAAACATAAAAGTAGCTCACTTTAATCCATATTGTTTATGGATATGGGTCACTAAATCATCTGATTCTTCAGTTATACTTTTTTATATTCTTAGAAAAAATTTAGAAAAAGCAAAAATATGTCGTAAAATCCATTATGTACGACTATATTGTTTTTGGTATTCAATAGTAATAATTTTAGCGCATTTATAATTCCCATTGTAACGTGTAGCTTTTGAGAATCTATATTCTATTTAAAAGGGAAAGACGAATTAAACATAATAATAAATATTATTTATTTTACTTGACGGCATTCAAACTTAATTTTTTGAAGTGTCTCTGCCAATCCTTTGCAATTGTCCAAAAGAAGGCCATTCAAAAAAGATGATTGAGCCTCTATATTGAAATCTGGATCATTTATTTTATTAAGAACATTTTTTATGAATTCTGATGATTCAACCATCATATTTGTATATGTCGCATAGGTTTTGTCTTTTATATTCATGCGATTGAATATTTCGGCGACTTCACTACATGTGTAGTAAAGTCGTGTATTTCCATCACATAGATGAATATCAAATAATTGACAAGACCTATTATTTCAAAAAAGTAAAAAAGAATATAAAAATATTTTATTACTTTTCAATTTCGTCAATTATTGATATTCCTATGGATTTATTGTTTGTTGAATATAGCGCCCAGAATGTATGAAATTTGAATAGGATTTTCTTACTCAAGTATCCATGCCACTGAGGCTTTACGAATCCTAAAAGAATATAGTATTAGATCTGAAAATTATACATTTCTAACACCATAATTATTTTGTTTAACAAATTTTTAAACAAAATTAACGATTTTAATATTCATAAATAAATTCATAACCATTCATAAAAATATTATAATCATTTATTTATTTATTAAACTTAATGTGTAAAATATTATTTTAAATGAAAGTGTTGGGGTTACGAAAAATATAAATTAAATTTTTAAATCTAATAAAAAAAATCTTTTAAAAAAATTATTATATAGAAAACCGTTAGTCTTTTAAATATATTCAAATATGTATATTTGTATATATACGTGTATATGTGTGTATATATTTATATATATACAAAGTCAAATAAAATGAAATAATTACAAAAAAAGAATAATAAAAATAAATAATCATAATAAAAATCTTCCCTGGCTTCGATTTGGACTTCGGAATTTCAGGTCCGGAGTTTGTCGTTCGGTTGGATATAAAAAAAGAGATATTATTATTTTTATTATTATTATTATAAATATTTTAATAAAAAATACTTATATATATGTATATGTATATATTTAAATATTATTATTAATTCTGTAGTATTATTATCATTAAAATATGTTATCATTATTTAATTTGAGATAGTAATATTATGATTATGATTATTATTTTATTATTATTATTATTTAATTAGAATTATTATTATGATTATGATTATGATTATTTATTTTTAGTAATATTTATTTTAGTTATTATTATCATTATTAGAATTATTTTTTATTTTAGTTATTATTAGAATTATTATTATGATTATTATTATTTAATTGAAAATATTATTATTATTTTATTTTTTTTATTTGGATTTATTATTATTAGTTAAAATCTCAAAAAAATATATTTATTAATAAAAAATTTTATAAATATAAAAAAATTATACGTTCTTATTACTAAATCTAAATTACTAAAAATTATCACTAAATCATCTGATTCTTCAGTTATACTTTCTTTTTTATATTCTTAGAAAAAAATTAGAAAAAGCAAAAATGTCGTAAAATCCATTATGTACGACTATTGTTTTTGGTATTCAATAGTAATAATTTTAGCGCATTTATAATTCCCATTGTAACGTGTAGCTTTTGAGAATCTATATTCTATTTAAAAAGGAAAGACGAATTAAACATAATAATAAATATTATTTATTTTACTTGACGGCATTCAAACTTAATTTTTTGAAGTGTCTCTGCCAATCCTTTGCAATTGTCCAAAAGAAGGCCATTCAAAAAAGATGATTGAGCCTCTATATTGAAATCTGGATCATTTATTTTATTAAGAACATTTTTTATGAATTCTGATGATTCAACCATCATATTTGTATATGTCGCATAGGTTTTGTCTTTTATATTCATGCGATTGAATATTTCGGCGACTTCACTACATGTGTAGTAAAGTCGTGTATTTCCATCACATAGATGAATATCAAATAATTGACAAGACCTATTATTTCAAAAAAGTAAAAAAGAATATAAAAATATTTTATTACTTTTCAATTTCGTCAATTATTGATATTCCTATGGATTTAATGTTTGTTGAATATAGCGTCCAGAATGTATGAAATTTGAATAGGATTTTCTTACTCAAGTATCCATGCCACCGAGGCTTTACGAATCCTAAAAGAATATAGTATTAGATCTGAAAATTATACATTTCTAACACCATAATTATTTTGTTTAACAAATTTTTAAACAAAATTAACGATTTTAATATTCATAAATAAATTCATAACCATTCATAAAAATATTATAATCATTTATTTATTTATTAAACTTAATGTGTAAAATATTATTTTAAATGAAAGTGTTGGGGTTACGAAAAATATAAATTAAATTTTTAAATCTAATAAAAAAAATCTTTTAAAAAAATTATTATATAGAAAACCGTTAGTCTTTTAAATATATTCAAATATGTATATTTGTATATATACGTGTATATGTGTGTATATATTTATATATATACAAAGTCAAATAAAATGAAATAATTACAAAAAAAGAATAATAAAAATAAATAATCATAATAAAAATCTTCCCTGGCTTCGATTTGGACTTCGGAATTTCAGGTCCGGAGTTTGTCGTTCGGTTGGATATAACAAAAGAGATATTATTATTTTTATTATTATTATTATAAATATTTTAATAAAAAATACTTATAAATATATATGTATATATTTAAATATTATTATTAATTCTGTAGTATTATTATCATTAAAATATGTTATCATTATTTAATTTGAGATAGTAATATTATGATTATGATTATTATTTTATTTTATTATTATTATTATTTAATTAGAATTATTATTATGATTATGATTATTTATTTTTAATATTTATTTTAGTTATTATTATCATTATTATTATGATTTAGAATTATTATTATTATTATGATTATTATTATTTAATTGAAAATAATATTATTATTTTATTTTTTTTATTTGGATTTATTATTATTAGTTAAAATCTCAAAAAAATATATTTATTTATTAATAAAAAAATTTTATATATATAAAAAAAATTATATCAAATTTATGTATATAAAAAACTTACAATTTAAAATAAAAATATAAAAAAAACCGACTTACATTTATTGTTACAAAAAAATAAATGTCCTTTTTCTGGAAATATTTTTCTTTATATAATAAATTCCTTGATCATGCTAACAAAGTTTTCCACATTAGTTTAGAGAGGAGATAATTAAGTCGAAAATTGTCACCGCATCGGGGTGACTCGGGGTGCGCCGACAAAGGCGCATTACCCGATAAAAAATTTTTTTTTTATAAAAGGAAAAAAATATTTTTATCCGGAGAGTGAGTTAATTTATTTGAAGTCACCGTTTTTCGGGGTGACTCGGGGTTTTCCCCATCATTATTATTCTTTTTTATATTAAATAAAGCGGCTTTGTCGTTAAACATTTTCGGGGTTTTTCCCCATTTATTTTGAAATGTTTTGGGAATATAATTTCCCATTTAAAAAAATAAGATAATGTTACAATATAAAAAAAATCATTTATTTATTATAAATTAAAGTAAAAAGAATTTATTTATTTTAAATTTTAAAAATAGAATTTTTATTATAAATATTATTTAAATAAAAAAAACTTTTTTCTAATAAATAACAGTCGTCAGTGAAAAACCTTTCTTTTTTCTATTAAAAAATTATTTTTCAATAATCCTTAATCAAGAAAAATTAAAAATTTTCTAATAAATAACAGTTAAATTTAAAAAAAATAAGATAATGTTACAATATAAAAAAATCATCTATTTATTATAAATTAAAATAAAAAGAATTTATTTATTTTAAATTTTAAAAAAAGAATTTTTATAATAAATATTATTTATATAAAAAAACTTTTTTCTAATAAATAACAGTCGTCAGTGGAAAACCTTTCTTTTTTCTATTAAAAAATTATTTTTCAATAATCCTTAATCAAGAAAAATTAAAACCGACATCACAAAATGATATTTACGAAATGTTAATTAATAATAAATCGAAAAATCGATTATTATTTAAGCCTCATGAATGTATGAAAGTTTAAAAAAAATGTAGTATTCTTAAATAAAAGTGGGGATTTCGTTACTGTTAAATCATATGGGTCAGTTATTTTATATTGTTAAGATTTATGTGTGTAAAATCATACTCGATCATGAGTTCACATAAAAACTAAGCAATCAGATTCTATCAAGATCTATACAGAATTGTCTCTGAAAAGTGCTCTGGTGATCCTAAATGCCTTATTATTAACAATAGTAATTGTGATATAATTTGTTGGAAAGATCATTCAATCGATACGTTATAGCAAAATACAAATACCCTGATAACATCATGTGAAGTGAGTTAATTGTAAAATGAGGCCGGACAGTATAATATTAGCTGGATAATATAAGGGGGTATATGACACGAAAGCATGTATATTAAAAGTAGTGAAGAAGGGAATAATGGTAAATGACATTGGTAGACTAAAACTTCTGAATTTAAATTGCGATTCCCTCCACGATGTTTGTTTTAATGGTTGTAATGTTTTTCTTTATTTGAAAAATCTCTTTTGACCTTTGTTTGAAAGAATTTCAATGATTGCCTTTTACTCTAATTTAAATAACGAGGACGATATTTCTCCATTAGGGGAAGATTTGTTGGGGTTCCGAAAAATATAAATTAAATTTTTAAATCAAATAAAAAAATTTTTTAAAATAATTCGCTGGTTAAAATTTATAATTTTTTGATTATTATAATAGTATTTTAATAAAATTTATAAATATTTGTAAATATTTTGAGAATTGTTTTAGTTATTCAATTTTCAAGGTTAGGATAAATTAGTATATAAGCAATAGTTATTTCAGTTACAATTCACACAAATTATTACTCAAAGAAGATTTAAAACCTGAATGTACGGTAAATTTGATTTTTGTTAATATTAAGAAATATTTAAGTATCCTGTAAAGGAGAAAGGTTAAGTTTATAAAATAAATTGAAACATTACGAAAGTATCAGTATCCTATAAAGGAGAAGTTAAGTTTTAAATAAAATATTTAAGCATCGCTCGAACTAAAAAGTTGTTGTAACTGTTTAATCGAAGTTGATCTTTGAATTGAAGTATACTGAAAAAGTTGAATTTATATTTGTACTTCAATTGTTGTTTGCAGAATAAATTATTATTAAAAGGTCTTGTTCATTCTTCATATATTATTGTTGGAAGAAACCTTTTGTTCATTTGGAGTCAGATTAGTAGTTGATTAAAAATTTAAAATAAAACGAGATTTTAATTGTATATCCAACAAAAGTAACATTATTTTAATAAGGCATAATTACAATTTTGTTGGTTATTACTAATATTTTCATAAATGAAACTAAATTAAATGAAACAAATATACTAAATAATGAGCTAAAACTCAAAAATGAGTTAGATTTTTAAAAGGATAATCCAAATGATCCGGAATCAGAAAGATTTCATAGTTAAATTTTAAAATTTTATTTCCCTATGGAAAACAATTCACACCTAAAATAGATAAAAGTAATAAACTTTATCAAAAATACAAAGAGATAAGTGGAACCTGTTCTAACTTCAAGATCTGAACAATCAGGATGTGTTCTCAAAGAGAGCTTTAAAGTTATTACAGTGATACCTCGGTTTACGAACGTCTCGGTTTACGAGAAAAAATTTTCGATAAATTTTGGTCAATTTTATCTCGGTTTACAAACATGCTTCGATTTACGAACATCAAAATACAGATTAACAAAAACGTAGATATTTTAAATTTTTAGTGTTTAAATAAACCATTTTAATGAAAACTAATTAAAAACATCATATAAATTGAAAGAAACACTGGTTATGATAATTATTGTAAGTAATAGTTAATCTTATTAATTTAATGCATGGTTTATCTTAATAGTTTAATTAATGGTTTGTTATATTATTTGTGATGAGGTTTTATTTTATAGTTCTTATCCCTTCATGGTACCATCAAAATTTTATTCAAAACGCCGCAAAATATCAATTGAAAAAAAGAAAGAAATTGTTAAGAAACATGAGATGAGCAATATTGCAAGAGATTTTAATTTAATGAAATCAACGGTTAGAACAATTTAAAAAAAACAAGGATTTAATTAACGTAGCCAATGTTGCAAAGGGCGTGAATGTCTTGACAAAACAAAGATCGCAAATAATAGAAGAGGTAGAGAAATTATTATTGATTTGGATAAATAAGAAACAGGTTTCTGGTGAAAGTATTAGTGAATTGATAATACGTGAAAAAACCAACCAATTACATATAGATTTATTTAAGCAGGCCTCTCAAAACAATGTCATTGATAATGATGATAAACTTTTGAATTTTAAAATCTGTCTAGGAACTTTTCAAAATATTTAAAAATATTTCATACATTAAAAATAGCTGAAGAAATGATTGAGTAAAATATATTTTATAAATTAAAACATTAGAAATTTATAGGTTTAAAAAGATTCTAAATTAAAATTAAAAAATATAATTCGATTATTTAAGCATTATTAAAAAAGCCAAATTTATCAAAATATAAAATAAAAATTAAATTAAATAAGCATCTAAAATTTTGAATTACTTAGGTCATGTTCCAAATCCAGAGCAACGATGCATTCGTTGTTTAAAGACCCCAGCGCTTGATACAGATTTGTAAAATTAAATTCGGTTTGGTCGAAACTATCAAATACAAATTTTGCGATCTTCTTTATTTTCTGTGCATCAGATGGATGATCATTGGGGCCCAGGATTCGCAAGACATTTTTCGTCTCCGCACCTTTAAGAATTTCTTCTAGAATCAATTCGTCTAAAATAATTAAGTTAATCTACAAAGTATAAAATTTTTTTCAAATTTCAAAATATCTGAAGAAATAAATGTTACTTATCTTTTATCTTTCCAGTTCGTTACTCCTGTTCCATTTGTTCCGCTCGATCATCAGGTTTCCCCGAGAATCGGATATAGGTAGCTATGTTATATAGTGGATAATAATTTTCGCTCTTAAATAAATACAGATCGACACCGAATTTTCTGCGCTGAATTTTCACAGGTTCTATTACACGTTAGGTTGAATTCTCAAATTCTCGATTGTCGATCAACTCTTTTAATATAACAGTAAAAATTTCGCTGTCGGGTTGTGACGATCAATTTTTACTTCGAACATTTTTTGATAATAGACAATTTAAATCAGATGTAGCAAATAGAAGTTCAACTTAGAATGAATTTATTTATTTAAAATATAGCAAATCAATCACTCGATCTTCAAAATTTAACAATGAACAATATCACAATTAACCATCATTAATCAAAGAGTCACACAAACATTTTGTTTCCAATTGAAAACAATAATCACTTTTCGTCCCACCATCTGTACATTGTCTCCAAAAAACGAAGTACAATCAGAATTAGAATTCTTTTCTTTTTGATTAAGTGCGACGACATCGAATCACTATCAACCCAACAATATCAGAACATGTTAAATTGAAAATAGTAAGCTTTTCAATCAACAAACTTGAAATTATCAATTATTTATAAAAATTGATGATTTTTTTCACAAACTTACAATAAATATTGTTGGTTATATTTAAAAAAGTGCTAGAAAAAATGACAAACTACCGAAATATTTTTAAAAATCAAAACACTTTCAAAAATAAATTTTGTATTTTTTGAAGACATCATTTATTCATTTACCCAAGGGTTTAAACGCTAATTTAAGTCAAAAACTGGTATGGAATCCTCGGATGATTTATCGAAATTCATTGTTGAATCTACTATCACATCATCCATATCTACCCATTCGCATGTATCCAATCCTGGTGATTCTTCCGTAATGACCATAAATTCTCTCTCACGCTGACGTAGCACTCGTTTTTCCTAGTCTTTGCAGCAGGAGAAATCACTTCTCGGGAGTGATTTTTTTTATGATTGCTTAATAAAGTAAGGGATGCAAAATATATTTTGCACTTCTTATATGTTCTTGATTGAACTTTGTCATTGACACTAGGACAATATTGGTCATATGGTGATTCTGGTGATTCAAGATGAAGGCTTTGAAATAGTGAAGTATATTTCAATTTGTTGATATCCATCGATTCCATTTCAATCATTGGAGCATAATGTAGAAGAATTGGGGCCGGTAAAAATCTTGATTTAATGATTTTATGAAATTTACTTTGAATGGTTCCACAACAATTCTTGTCTAAACATTTTACAATTTGTATCATGTATTGAGTTGATCGAACGTGTTGGGCAATCCAAGATTCTGATTTGTGAATTAAATTAGTTGATTCCATTTTAGAGCTATCGTGATCAATAAATTCAGCAACGGTTTCGAAAGAATCAATGATGACATTTGAGAAAACTTCGCATAATGCTTCTTCAGCAAATTTAAAATTCTTGTATTCTAAATAATTATTTATAGTTTTTCCATTTGAGTCAAGATGGGTACCATAATTATCATGTGGAAGAATGAGTCCTGACAGTTGTTTTGAAAGAGGAGCCATTCGACATTCTACTGGATTGAATGTACTGCGATTGGGGAGCATTAGTATGAAGATCGCATCAAGACTACGTTTGATGAAATGATGTATAGCTGTTTCAATTACTTTTTGATAACGCGGATTTTCATCTGGACCACCATCAACTAAAATTATCATTACAGGTTTTGGTAAATTATTTTCACCGAAAAGAAATCGTTTGAACTGATCAATGTCATATAAACGTTCAAAATCTTTAGCATGCGAATATGCGGTCGAATGAGAATGCTTTCCTGATCTTACAGCCATGTATGTAGGAACAGAATATTGAACTGCATTTGGATCACCAAAACCGTTGTTATCAATCGTTAATTCAGCATAAACTGAAGGTATCAACTTGTGTTGTTGAGCAATAAACCAATCATGATCAGGAAGTGTGACTCGATATTCCATGTTCATCAACAACGGCGCTTGACAATCAGCTGCAGGTAAACCAATCGGTACTTTTGCCTTATCGTCTTGACTAATGATTACTACTTCCTCAGGACCTAAAAATAATGCAGGCTCACAGAGGTTATTGTAAGTAGCTGTGCAAAAAACAGAATCCGGGTGTCTTTTATGATTATCTCACAAGGCCTTGATTAAGGGAACTGGAACTATTTTAACATGTTTTTTACCATCAATAGAACAAGAGTTTCTTGGCTGAAGATGATTGTTTTGCATTTTTAGTTCACTAAAGTTGATATCAGTCACTTCTCAATTTTTTTTATTTGTAAAAACATTCTACTTTACTACTAAATATCCTGATGTAGTTTTAACTTAACATATTCTGAAAAAATGCATTTTATTGAAAGATATTCTTTTTTAAAGACGGAATGAAATGTAGAGCAATAATGCAAAATATTTTTTTCTTATGTAACAACCTTTCGAACCTCCCTCCTTCCTCGTAACAAACCGTAACAAAATCATTGACCCCCTCCCCCTAAAGTGTTACGTAATAAGCGAACGTTCCCTAAGGAAATCAGTCTTCAGGATTGTATTTATTGAGAAACCGCCGACTGAAGCTAGCTTAGCCACAATCTCATTCATTAATTGTTTTTTATTTGATGTTGTAATTATAAATTTATCTAATTTATTCAGTTTTGCTTTTTTATTATTATTCGGTTAATCCGAAACAGAAAATTTCCTTTTGGTATCAATTTTGTGTTGAGAAAGCACATTTCATAAATAGACTATTTGATGATCCCTTATATTGCATTTCCTTATTACATTTACTGCAAATAGCAGAATCAACATTATTTATGGTGTTATATTTACATACGCTGGTTGATTCTTCTAAAATTGAATTCATATTTTGGGAAAAAGAATTAATATGAATTTTATTATCTCTTAAATATATTAACTTTCAGTAATATTAGATATTTCAAATTTGACAAAGTTTTTAATATTCAAATAAAATTCAGATTAAATTATTTCACTTAAATCTTTAATATTAATAGAATTAAAGTTAGAATGTATACGATTAAATAAATTCCTTTTAACCGAAATAATTTTTTATTAAATTCATTAGCTATAAAATTCTGAAAGTTAATAAATTAACAATTGTTGTTTTGCGATGATTTCCACTTTCTTAAAAAAAGGACTGAATACATAGCTCTAAAGACACAATCACACTTATTAATCAAAGTAAGAAGGTCGGTGATAAATGTGAAGAAAGCCCCAATTACGAAAGTAACGAATGTAACAACTCAGATATTAATATTAGGCGCAAATGGAAAATCACCGAGTATTTACGATGCACCAATAGAAATAGTTAAGTAGACTCAAATAATTTTAAAGAATGTTTCAAAATTACTGGGAATATTGTGGAACCCCCTGAGTGTTTTAACCCAGAAAATGAGATAACTTCAAATGATTTGAATGTTATTAATCATGAACCGAATTTAATAAGCAACATCTGATAGTAAAAGTGAAGATTATGAAAAAGATATCAATTTTGGATTGAACAAAAGTCTCAGATCTATTAGATAATACTTTCGTAAGAGAAAATAATGATCAGATTTGTTCTCATTTAAAAGATGTCATTATGGGTATTAATTTAAAACCAGAAGTACTTAAAAATGTGATTGAAATTAAGGATAGTAAAAAAATCGGAACATCGGTCTGGAATTGTTAATTGTAAAGAAAAAAGTTACGAAGAAACATCTAGACGTAAAACAGATGGGTATTCAATCACCGCAATATCTAACATTATAGATAAAGAAAAGGAAAATGTTAATGATTAAAACTCAACTTTCCAGTATTATTCAATACCGAATATTATTGAATTAAAAAAAAGCAGTCGATAACATTAATTCAGATAAAAATTTCAATAATTCGAAAAATCAATCGGATGATGATGGGAAAATCAAGAATCTCATTACGAGTCACAAAAATCGGGTATCTGAAATTACAATTAAATTTGAAAGAGATTTCAAGTTTAGAAAATAATTTTAAAATTGGAAAAAAATTAATTAATCGATAAACGTCAAAGAAAAATTCTCGAAATCGAAAGCAATTATAAAAATCAAATTGAAAATTCGGAAATGATTCATAATGACAAATTACAGGACATGGAAATAAAACAAAAAAGTGCAAAGTTAATTACATGAAATTAATGCAGAATTGAAAGAAAAAATAATTTATTGTCTTACGAAAAGGAGATAATAAATTATAAAACTAGAGAAAAAGTAGTAGTCGATTAAATACTGATTTTAAATAAAAAAACGATTTAGAATGTTTAAAATGAAATCATGATTAAAAAAATCTAATATGTAAGTTTTGAATTGGAAAAGTTAAAAATTTAAAAATTTCCAAACAGTATCACTATAATAGACGATGATTCCTTGGTAAATAAAAATATTAAAATACTACAGCGAGGTGCTTGGAAATTGTAATTAAAGTGACAGGTTTAATTTAATTTTTAATCATAATTATTCGAACAATTTTTCTAAGTTATTTTTTAAAATATTTAACCTCTAAAAATATTAATTAAAAAATATTTTTTACCATTTCTCAATAAATCCCAAAATAACAAAAATGTCATCAAATTATTAAAAATGCATTTCATTTAAATTTTACTAAATATTATTAAACTTAATTTTAATTGTTAAATTAAAAATATGAACTTATCAAATGATTATTTTAATTATGTTCGAATAGTCATAAATTTAATAAATTTAATAAAAAATACCAATTTCCATCTGGGCGGGAGAATCACCGTTCTAAATTTAACACACTTAAATCAACATACAGCATCCATACATTTACACATTCAAACAATTTACAATTTTCCTCACATAACTGTTGATCTATTATTATAATCAAGAATAAAATTTAAAGTATATAAAACAAATAATAATTAAAATTTTATAGTATTTAGTATTTACTTGTTTTAAACCAATATAAAAATTGTAAAATACACTTATATTTTCTAAACTCCAAGCTTTATTAATAGAATGATTAAATTTGAAAAAAAGATTCGATCGAAATTCAAATTTTATTTACATTAAACAAATATTGCTAATTAACGATTTCGACATGCAAATTACTACTAAATTTTCTTAATCACAAAAACATTAAATTTTTTTAATACAAAAGGTTTTATAATTAAAAAATATATATATTTTAATTTTCCATTTAGAACAACAGTAGGTCAATTTGTGAATATTTAAAATCTTGACGTTGACCTTGAACTATGGACCACTTTTCGCCCTGGACCAGTACCATTTAGGGCGCAAAAGTGATAATTATTATAAAATATAAAGTCAAGATAAACGATTTTTAAAATTAAATATAAGAGTGATTCTTATTCACAAAAAGACAGTAATAATCGATTGTTAGAGGTTCAATGGGCAATATTAACTGAGTTCTCATGTCAATGTACAAAAAGTTCAGCATAAGACGTATAATGCAGCGGATGATATCACATACATTGGTAATTTGTCAGACAGTGAAAATTCCATATGGTCAAACTTGATAGCTTTTCATTGTGCCGAAGAGTCTTAGGGATCAAGTTAAAAGGAAAGATGTGAGAATTATGCCAGATGTTTCGGACAAGATAAATGTTGATGAGGAGGATAGTATACTGAAAGAAGCTATGGATTTATTCAAAAAAGAGAAAGAATTAGAAAATAATATTTTAAATAAAAGTGATGTTTTGGAAAATCTAAAACTGGAGATGATTGAATTTAGTGTGAAATTAAATAATCGAGAAGAATATTTAAATAGATTAAAAAATCTAAAGGATGAAATAAAAAAAACAAAAGTTTCAAATTAGTAAACGAGAAATGCAATGTTGGAACCATATACCTTAATCACACTTTACTGAGTTTTACTGATTATAATGGAAAAGATGACTTTGAAAATATTGGCCATTTTATCTCGGTCGTGGATGGTTACAGCGGTCATACGTGCTCTCAGACTGTCAAGAAGTGTCACATGGATTGCATCACGGTATCGACGATTAGAGGTGTCGATGTGGTGCAGGAATAGTGGGGAACCGAACTAGTGATCTTCGTCTTTTTCCCTCCCCGCGACCCGAATTCTGCCGCCCAATGTCAGAGTGTCGCAGCTACGAAACCACTATCTATTTGACTCGTCTATTATATTTTATATAATATAAAAAGAAAGAAATCTTCACGTCTAAACTTAAATAATGGAAAGTACTTTCTTATATATATATATATATATATATATATATATATATATATATATATCTGGGTTGAATAGATTATTTTATTTACGCATCTCCTAAAAGTTAGACTCAACATTGGTCATAAAATTTAATTATACATTCATTTTACTTCGTTAAGGTTCAATAGTGATTGTAAATCTATAATTGCATCAATTTTACTTTTGATAAGCAAAATGATCCCCATCCTAAATTTCATAAAACGTTTATTTCTTCCAGGTAGAACAAAAATATATATTTTCTCTGATAATAATCTTATATGATATAAAAGTAATTATTAAAATTCATGATTATTATTATGTACACTTATATATCTCACATCTATTCTGTACTTTTCTTTTGTGAATTGAATTAGAAATTATACCAATAACCATCTATATTTCGTATTCCATCACTGACAATTAAAAAAAATCATTATTGCTTTGCACGGGATTATTCTAGAAAAACATTTATCATGAAAAGATTAAAAACGAATTTCTGAATAGACAAATAATAGAATTCTTGCTGCTGCAGGTGCACCCAAACACTGGCATCTCTGGCAAAGCCATGTCGATCATAAACAGTTTCGTGAACGACGTGTTTGAGCGGATTGCAAGGAAGGCCAGTCGATTGGCGCATTACAACAAGAAGTCGACGATCACGAGCACAGAGATCCAGACGGGAGTGAAACTGCTGCTGCCTGGAGAGTTGGCTAAGAACGCCGCAAGCCGATAAAGAAATACTGCCCTTTTTAGGGCCACAATTTTTTTAGAACATTTCTTTAAGAACATTTAGACAAGTCGCTTTTGAACTTTTATTACAATCACATTTAGAGTCATTATGACTCTCAGAAAGTCTTTCATCGTTTGTCATCCTTCTAATTGGTTTTCTTAATTCTATTTTTAATCATAATTATTCGAATAATTTTTCTAAGTCATTTTTAAAAATATTTAACTTCTAAAAATATAAATTAAAAATAATAATTTTAACCATTTCTTAATAAATCCCCAAATAATAAAAATGTTATCAAATTATTAAAATGCATTTAATTTAAATTTTACTATAAAATATTAATTGTTAAAATTAAAAATATGAACTTATCAAATGATTATTTTAATTATGTTCGAATAGTCAATCACTTTAAATTTAAATAAAAAATACCAATTTCCATCTGGGCGGGAGAATCACAATTCTAAATTCAACATACTTAAATCAACATACAGCATCACAACATTTACACATTAAAACAATTTAAAATATTGGACAGTAAAAACTGATCTAAAATTAAAATCTCTTAGTTTACTCTTACGATACAAATATTAATACAAATGATATTATATAACATCATCGTGTTATATAATTATAAAAAAGAACTTTAATAATTCAAAATATTTATATGCATAGCATAATTTCAAAAATAAATAATAAATATTCCATAAAATATAAAAATAAAGATCAAGAAATAAAATTTCATAAAAATAAATAAATTTAGTAGTAATATAACACATAGTCAAACACATTCAATGATTTCTTCAATTGCTTTTGCATTTTCCACAGTTAATGAGGTTGTTGGTAGGTTAGTCCTGGCATCATTCTCCAACGATTGTCGAACTTTTTCGAATTTTTGTAGACGGAACTTTGACACATGGCTGAATAAAGAAATACACAGGATAAACGTAGTATAATTTGAGCTACCGACGTGTCTTCCTTCTACAAAAAATAAACGATTGCATGTTGTATCTGCACTGTGTCTTCCATTTATTCTGAAATAGAAGAAAATGAGTTATTTAAAATACAACCATTTATATTCATACATATATTCATCCAATCAAGTTTATTCTATTTTCTAATTGGTAGACATCTGCAAAACCACACAAACAGGGTAGTCGGTAATTGTAACACATGTACATGCAGCCACAATAATTTGATTTTTTCCACGAATTTTTAGGATTCCCTTGTATGAATACAACGCATCAAATTAAATATAATTTTATCATAAGATTCAAGTTTTTTGTACATTCAAAATATTATGTTTCTTTGAATCTAAATCACTCTGAAAAAAATAGTTATTAAAATAATAAAAATATAAAAAGCGTCATTAAAAATGTTATAATAAGATCATTTTTTGTTTATATCAAATGTCACATTGTTTATATAAAATGTTACTTTAATATTAAGAATATGTTTTGCAATAAATCACATATTCCTTTAGGATTGTGTTTGGACATTGTTTATCAATACACATGTAATGGGTACAATGGGAGACTTACTGGTTCGAAAAAAATTCTCGCTTATTTTTATCAATATGAATCTGGAAACGAGTGTTTGTTGACAGTTTAAATTTCCAATATTGTGATCTCGAATTTTTGAATTGATGAAATGAAATATTTTCTCAATAGCATTTTCTCAAATTATTTGACGTAATCGAAATTTATTGTACTTGAACATTTTTAATTAAATTTTAATAATTTTAAATGATGATTTTGAAAGGTTGTTTCTTGATTGTAGTAACCCCAAAATTAGGCTATTTAAATATTTACTTATATAATAAAAATCTTATAATTATTTATAATTAATTATTTTAAAAAAGAAATTAAAAAATGGACTAAAAGAACAATTTGTTTTAATAAACACAATTTGATAAAATTCCAAAAAATCGATGTAAATAAATCAATTATGTCTTGTCTACCAGTTTTCTGGTTGTATACTTTTTATTCATCGCATGCAATCGATCTATTAGATTATTTGAACGAATCGACGACGTTGACCTTGCGAGATGGCAAGATCCATACGGTATTTTTGGAGACCTCGGAACAATTCGGGGGTTTGGTGTTTCATTATACTCGATCGGTTTTCGATCGCTTTGGGTCAGGTAGCGGCCTCGATACAGATGTCAAAACGCCACCCAGTGACGGTAGATTGATTGTTTTAACAGAATCTCTTCCGGATCTCATCGCACAGGTCTGCAATCCTCTAAATCGATATTTTTAATATGCTCGATATATTTGAATTTTGCTTATGAGAAGAACTCTTTTTGATGGTTCTAAGACACTCAGTTTATGAAATTTATGAATTGTCGGCTCTAGTGGTTTAATTTATGGAAAATTGAATTATTCTTTTTCTCTTGACAGAATCTTGTGATTTTATTTTGTTTTTTGGTAATTTTTGTATCGAAAGGTCTGTATATAGAATGACTCACAATTAGATCGACATTAGTGACTAGTGAGTTATTCTATATGAGGTAAGAATTGCTAAGCTAATTTAACGAATAAGTTAAATGAGCTTAGCAATCTAAAATAAAAAAACAAATCAACGTATAAAATAACTATATTGTTAGAAAAAAATATAACGTAATAATTATAACCGGTACAGAATGATAATGTAAACGGTACTTCTGGATTATTAAATATAAATGAACCGATATGGTTGTCAATAATCTATTCTGGATCGTCGAGTATAAATAAAACGAAAATTTCGAGGCAAAAGTCGTTGGAAATTATGAATTAGGAGTCAAAAGTTGGCGATTTAATGTTCATACATTACTGAAATTCGTCATATAATTTTAATTCGTCATTTTCTAATTCTATTGATTTATTGTTTTAATTCGATTTTTTTATTATTCCATGTTTCCGTTTATTGTTTTACGAGAGTTTTTTTTAATTCATTAGGCTTGATGCTAAAATTTAATAGAAACTTATTAGAAGACTTACATGAAATTATAAAATAATGAATTAAATTAAGACGTGTATTGAGTCTTCGTTTTCTTGATAAGACATACGATAATCTTCAGACAAAACGAAAATTTATTCATCGCAATTTATAAACCAAAATAACGCTCAAATAATAATTACGCAAAAATTAATATACATAAATGTACAAAAATAAATATACATANAAATAAATATACATACATGTACAAAACTCTCTGAGATCACATACTACAGGTAACATGGGACTAGCAAACCACACACATCCTCATTGGACATACATAACTCTGTGTGACTTTACAGTCTGTATTAAAAATATAGATTTAATTTTCAACAGTGAATGATTTATATATTTTCACTGACAATAGTAATGATAATTCGAATTATTTAATCAAAACAGTCAACAAATTGATTATAGAAAATTTAAATGAAACTCTTTTAACATTAAAATTGTGTATTAATTTACACTGTCTATTCTATATTATATTGCGAATCATCTTCTGGGAATTTGAAAGACTTTATTATCTGTTTTCATGACGTTATTAACTCGATTAAATCGAACATTCATTTTCGATTTTTCAACAGTCTTTTAATTTATTTAAAAGTATTAGCCCATCACAATGAGACCGAGTGTGCAGATGATCCACCGCGTGTCTCAGGTACCACAAATTTGTTCTTAGGGCATCTCGAGGATCATCCGGAATAGGCTTTAAAATTTTTAAGCATTGACAACTAATAGAAAATTGCAATAAGCAAAATAAATGAGTATATAACATACGCTGTGTCACGGCCACCTCAGGTGTTGACATTATTGTCGACTCTGAGTCCCAGAGGTTTTTAAGGGTTTAACCTGTACCCAGTATATGACATCTCTGTGTAAGTCCGTTTTACAAATTTGGTGGGCGGACACGTTTCCCTCGCTCCTCATCTATAAATAGTGAAGAGTTTGGTTCGCCTTCAGGTTCAATTAATCCAGGACGGGCTATGTGCCGCCCAGCCGGCTCAATATCGTTCGGGGATGATGTAATTAGGTTAATTCCAGTTCTCAAATTGATTTACTCAAAACTTCTGAACGCATTGGCTCTCTGTTCAGGAACTAAACTGTAGACTCAAACTTATTTACACAGGAAAAACTTATTTACACGAGGCGACTGTGATACGATTCTGTCGTAATTCTATATCAATCATCTATATAGTTATATTATAATATCCTACTAATACTCTGAAATAATTATTTTAACTAAGATAAATATCAATATTTTTTCGCATCAATAAATTTTCGCTGCATCTGCGATTCATTAGAAAAACAAAATATTACTCAGTCTGATACTACATCTACTAAAGAGTTGACTATTCTTTATTGTTGGGATATTTTTATAATTTCGGCTGAAATGCAAAACTCAGAAACGTTAAAAAATAATGAAGCAAATGATTTGGTAATTTTAAGTCATCATCATACATTATCTTCTTTTAAAACTTCCTATCTGTTGTAACCGTATCATCGTTCTTGAATATGCTGTTTGTATATCCTGAAGGGTACCATTTTTCCCTGCAGATCTTTTTACTAAAGAAAACTTCAGCTAGACTCTTCAATTAATTTTTATGTAGTTAAATTCAAATTTTACTCAATTTTCGGCAGAATTTCTACCCAATCTGTTTTTCTTCTATCGTAAAACGTTGTACTCATCATGACAATCATAGTCTGGAA
Source organism: Girardia tigrina (assembly GCA_001938485.1). Classification (NCBI taxonomy): domain Eukaryota; kingdom Metazoa; phylum Platyhelminthes; order Tricladida; family Dugesiidae; genus Girardia; species Girardia tigrina. The sequence goes on along the minus strand of MQRK01223612.1, from coordinate 28,064 downwards.
TTGTCGTTCTATCTTTCCATTATAATTTTGATGGCACGGACTTAGCATAACATTGCATATAAGCTTGTAGCAATCTACTTCAATGTTTTTAAATCGAACACCTTCCAACAATCAACATGAATTCTTGAAAATCCAAAACGTAGAATCCAGTTATTGAGAATAGTTTTCTGAACAGTTGCTTCGTTATGTTTCGATATAGCAGTAAATGATATGTATTTAAAACTTCTGATTTTAAAGAAGAGTTTTAATCAACAGACAACAATTTATCAATATGCACGATTCTGGATTGTATTTGAAATGTTTTTATACATTTAGTATATATATATATATATATATCTTATTTCCAACTCTCTGTGTCAACGGCCAACATGTCTATAAAAATTACTTTTGAAAATATCAGTTACTTGTAATTTCACATCTTTTTTTTTATTTCGTTATACTTTAACTTTTTGACACGCTACACATCTCTGAATGACTTGTTGGATTTTCTTTGAATATTCTTTGCTCCGTAGATTTTCTATATTCTTTGCTCCTGTGTGAGTCAACAACTGATGTATCTCATGAACATTTCTTTTAATTTCCTCGTCGGACAACTAAACTTTTTTGAGGTGACTGAAACTTTTTCTGATGCGATAGAATTAAATTTTCTGGTCCTTACATTCCCTGTTTTTGAATACTTGTGTTGCATTTAGCATTTTACACATGTTTTACACTCGTTCAGAGAGGATATCTACGTTCGAATGTGCTGATCCTTTCCGGTACTCAATATATTTTAAAATGTCTTCTAATTTTCAAAAAAAACATTTGCCGTTATTTTTAAAATTAACAGTATTGGAGCGGAGAATTGCTGATTTAACCGAACATTTTTGTCAGTTTCAGAAATTTATAAATAAAACATATATAATTAAACAATTAAATTAATAAATTAAAAATAATTAAATAAATTAATTAAAATTAACAAATTAATAATTAAAATAAAAAAAATAATAATAATTAATTTAAATAATCTGTATCAGTACTATTTTAAATAACAGACATCTATGTAAATCATTGATTTATAAATTCATAAACGAAACCGGTATAAACGATTCTTTATACGAATTAATTAATGGTGAGCCTCAAATGTAATTATGTAATTGATTGAGGTAAGTAATTATGTAAGGTAGTTTTGATTGAATGAAATGTATGAATGCAGAGTGTATGTATGTTTGATATGTAAATAATGATTGGTGAATGTCTGTTTGTGAGTGTGTGTGTGAGGAGCTTTGTTTTTTTGTGTGAATTGTTTTCACAATTTAAAAAAAAGTTTGTCAATTTTTTGAATCAAGTCTTTGTCTCTAAAAAATAAAAGTTTTTCAATAACAATTCTAATTTGAAAAAAAGGTTTCCAATTTCAAGCGAAGTGTGATCAATTATTAAAAACTGTTTCAATTAAAAATAAAAGGGGAAAAATTTGTCTTTTTGTTGATTTTGGCAATTTTATAAATTTCATTTGTGATTGACAACAAAAGAATGATTATTCCGATACGATTTTTCACTTGCGGAAAAGTAATTGGTAATAAATGGGAAAATTATATCGCGTTGTTGCAAGCCGAATATATTGAAGGAGACGCGCTGGATGCGCTGAATATAATGATGATATTGCTGACAAATTCCAAAATAAACGATAAAAAGATCGTTACGAGTTTAAATAATTATAAAATTCAAGCGAAACTATTGATTAAAAAAATAACAACGTGGAGACACGGAATCCCGTCCAAGTATTAATAAATTAATTTATAAATATTCATAAATATATGATCAATCAAAATCAATAACAAGTCGTACCATGTTCTGGTTGGTGATTCTGAGAGACTCTGTTTACGCTTTTATCTCATTGATCTCTTCCGTATTTATATTGAGTCATTAGAAGATTTGTATCTCAATGAGTTCAAGTAAAACGTTTTGACTCTCATTTAAAATCAATCTTTACAAGAGTACCCTAGGACTAGGAAAATGTTATAAATTAGAGTTTTGCAAACATCTTTGAAAATTTCAAAAATAAAAACATATTCTACAATTCAAAAACTGACATTAAAATTGTATCTAGAAATAAAATGAAACTCATTTATTACTAAAGAAAATATTAGTGTTCAAATTGAAGGCTTAATTTCAAAAGAATTAAAATATCTGTTCTTAGATGTAACGAAGGTCAAATCACCGATGTTTTGGCATTATTTCTGATGCGATAGAATTAAATTTTCTGGTCTTTACATTCCCTGTTTTTGAATACTTGTGTTGCATTTAGCATTTTACATATGTTTCACATTCGTCCAGAGAGCATATCTACGTTCGAATGTGCTGATCCTTTCCGTTATTCAATATATTTTAAAATGTCTTCTAATTCTCAAAAAACATTTGCCGTTATTTTTAAAATTAACAGTATTATTAAATTAATTTATAAATATTCATAAATATATGATATATTATGAATATCGGTTTGGACAGACAAATCTACCTTCTGTGAAAAAAAATGTATTTGTTAAACTATTAACCGGAATAATCTCACGTACAAAAATGTTTTTTGTTGATTGATGTTTTAGTAATTGATTTATTTTTAGAATTTTTTTTAAAGAAAATAGAATTGTAAAAAGTAGTCACCTTTGTTTTAGGAATTTCAGTTAAAATGTATTGAACAAAAGTTTTTTTAATAGAACAAACATTAGGCTCTCCGATACCGTAATATATTTTATCTTTAAAAATTAGAGAATGATTTTTACAATCTACTAGAAGTCCAAAATTACTAAGAAAATCGGCTGTCGTACATTAGGAACTATAAAATTCCACCAGAAAATATCCTTTCCCAGAACTATCTTTAATTTACGCATGCCGAAAGTTTCAATAGAAGAACCGTTTGCTGCATATAGACTAGAATTATTGTGTGAACGCTGAACATCGAACGAACGAGGTAAAACAGAATCGACTGAACCGGAGTCAAATAAAAATGAATGAGGTAAATTATTTACAGATACTCTAAATATTATTAACGTCACTCGGAAAGGGTGTTAATCCAAGTGACTCCCTGGGTTTAAACTATTATTATTAAAATTGCATGGTTTGATACAACGAAAAGTTGAATTTCCGTACTCATTATGGTAGAAACATAAATTCACATTATAATTCTTTGAACTGTCAGAATAATTTCTGTCAAAAGAATTAAAATATATATTTCTGTTGTATTGAAAGTTGTTGATATTTTTGTAATCCTTTGCTGTTGGTTGTTTTTTAAGTTTTTTATGAAGATTTCCTGGTCTTTTATGATTCCTTTTAGGGAACAGAGTTCCTCATTTAAAGATTCGATTTTATTTAAAAGGGTCTTGATTGTCACACTTTCATTTTCTTCGTTTATTTTAAGTTTATGAATGGCGTTGACATTATAGGAATTACTTTGATATAATTGGTCAGCCAATTTACTAGTTTCTGGCTAAGTGTTTGATATTACAGGGTAGTGGTCTGTAGAAGAAAAATTTTACCAGGCAGTTATTTACTAGGCCCTGCTCATCTTTTAATTTATCAATTAATTCAGAGAGAAAAATATAGGGTTTCTTATCACCTAAAATATGATCATGGAAATATTCATTTAAAATCAGATCTTGGTCCCATGGAAAAGAATTCTGAAAAATTTCGCGTAGGTTATTGAGAGGATTTGTAGCTTTAGAAAATTGTTGAAGTTGATCTCCAAATTTGAAGAGGATATTCGGTGGTAGATTATTAATAATATAAGAACTAATATAACATTGTTATCGAAAATATCATTAAAATTAAAGAGGTTAATACATGTTTCTAACCAAGGTATAGGAGAACCATTACAGTCTAATTTAAAATCTGGGACTTTAAAATAAATTTTGTTCTTATTATTGAACCGGTGTTCTATAAAATCAGCCTGTTTATTTTTCAGTTTCACCTTAGTAGTCATAATGGCAAACAACGTGAATAAAAAGAAATAATTAAATAAGGGTTTTAATTGGGAGCTATTAGAATGCAATATCCAACTTCTGACACCAGTTATTATAGTTGGGTTATATTACCACTATAATTATATAATATTAAGAGAGGGGATCAATAGAATTTATTTGTAACACCTTGATTAACAATCAACTGGGTATGACTCACAACCAAAAAAACCCCTACTAAAATACTCAAACTGTAGGGGTTGTAAATCGTTCATCACAATAAAAAAATAAAGTTGACTGCAAACTGTCAGAATTGTTCGTTACAACCAGAAATTGACTACAAATTGTCAGGATAATTTTCTCTTCAATTATTCTTTCGAATACTCGGAATATCCGTAAATATAATTTGAGCAGTGTTTTTTGATACTTTGAATTAAAATATTGAATAAATAGTTTCGGGACCTTTTCTTTTGTGTCTTTTTAAAGTTGAGATACTGAAACGAATTCGTAAAAAACAGGAAATCTCAATACATAAGTTGTCAGTGGCAATTTGTATATAATTCTAGCCGTAATAATTAATTAATAAAAATATTGATTTTTTTTACGGCAATTAAAAATTTAATTTGAGGTAAGTAATATAATTTCTGATTAAAATCAATGATCATTTTATTGATCACCAATTTTAAATTCAAAATTTAATTTTTTAATTTCTACATAACTACGTATGGTAGTTATGTATATAATAATAATAATAATAATAATTACATACATAATAATACATAAAATAAATTCATAAAAATAAATAGATAATATAAATACATAATATAACAATATAATAATACATAATATAAATATATAATATAAATAAAGTAATAATATATATAGTTATGTAGAAGTTAAAAATTCAAAGTGAGATGCACAACAATAAGGATGAACGATAATCCACACGACGACAAGGAATCTAGGCGGTTTCCAAGTGGAATATCGGACCAACCAGACGAGGATAATCTGAAACGATCCAGAGTGACAACAAACAGCTACGATTATCTACGCCGAGTATTGATGACTAGTCAATAAACTCGAGTTAATAACTCTAAAAGATTTCCGTAGTGTCGTATATAATTTCGATAAAGATGACGACAAAACATCTTTCTAATTCTAATTCAATAAATTATTTCATTTTGCTTTTTGTCGAAAAAAATCAAAAAAATCTAATAACAAAAAGCAAATTTGAATCAATCAGAAATTTCTAGTGATTGTTGCGGTCAAAAAACTATTTTAGTACACACATATGCAGGTTACCAAACATAACATTCAGCAAGCACAAAGAAGGACAAGAAAGTAAGACATTACTTTAATACATATATTTAACCGCCGTATCACATTACATGCAGAGGTTAACGAAGTTGTCCGGAATTGTTATTGATCCCCTCGCAGTCCGATCGAGCAGTGAGAATATCATAAAGGCTAAAACACGACATAAAGAAAATAGAAAACGATGAATAGAAACCCACCTGATAAAAGAAATCGAACGAATATTTTCCCCTAGATAGAATATCGTTAGATGAGTTCATAGAGATAACACCTCTGAAGATCACATATCCCCGAGAAAAGTTGTAAGCCTTAAGAAAGAAAAAGTTAATTAAAACGAAACCAAAAAATAATAAAATTCCTTACCGAACTTCACAGTAAAGATGGAAGGTCATCCGACCCTCTCCTGAAATATCTTCGCAAGCCGAGTCCCTAAATGAAGCCCGCGAGACACTGGTATCTTCCTGAGCAGAGGTATAAGACCCTGAAATATAAAGAAAAACCAATTAAAATAGAAAAAATAATTAAGAATTACCGTGAGTCAACCGTAAATCCAAAAATAACCATCATGCGATTAATCAGCACGATTTATCAATGAATAATACCGATCATGTGTTCTGAGAATGACAGAACCACTATCAGAAATCGGCATGTTGTATAGACCCCGACAAATGAAATTCCAGAAACAACAATTTGCGCCAATGAAATAGTTCCACGACGAAAAGACACAACAATATACAAGAAATGTTGTTATAAATATGACGGTAATTTGTAGACTAGAGACGACAATCAAAAATCATTTCGAAAATTCTAGACAACTGACAGATAAAAGAACGCCAATCAGCAAAATTTTGACAGAGCGAAATATTCGACAGAACCAAATAGACAAGTTGTTAGCAGCATCTGACAACGAGACGAAAGACGAGCGCAGCGAGCAACGAGCTAATCAAGAGGGCGCAATCCTAATTCCCGAGATAGGCACTTCCGTTTACTGACATGTCGACAGGTGAAATATACAACCGTAGGGAACTGATTGGCACAGAACTATCCTCCGGGCCGTATCGATATCGTTCTTGTAATTATTATCTTTATGTAACAATGTTGAATTATTAACCTGAATATATATATAATATATATATATATATATATATATATAT
>MQRK01223612.1:2951-21614 GCA_001938485.1 Girardia tigrina | reverse complement strand
ATATATATATATATATATAATTATATATATAATCCCATATTGAGACACAATCCTTTCGAATCAATACCAACGAGAACATTGGTATATATATATTATATATATAATATATATATATATCGATTTTTTCATTGGCAAGTTTCAGTTTCTTTGTGACCGGTTCGGATTTAATAGAATTTTTCCTTTTCTTATCAATTGCGAAAAATATCGCAAAAAAATATATATATCTTATAAATATCTTTGTATTAAAAAATCTTTCTGTAATTTAAATTTTTTAAAATATTGTTTTTTTATTTTTTTTATTTTTTTTGTATACATATATATATATATATATATATACAAACTTTTTTATTGTCTATTTGTAAATAATCCGAGTGTTTAAGTGATAATTTCTCTTTTAGGAAGTTAATAGGAAGTTAATTTTCGTTCCAGCCGTCGTTGTTATCCTCGTTTATCCATTAGAAAGATAAGAAATCCGATCGTCAAATGTAGCACGCTACAAACTTGTTGCTCAAATTAGTAACTCCAGTGGCAGTGAAGTCTTACAGAGAGAGAATGGTTTCGTTCTGATGGTAATGATACATCGGTCCGCAGGGACCTGAAATCGAGATATGTCTGTATGTTGTAAGTAATCAATCAATAAAACGAGCCCAGTCATAAATGAATCGTTGTAGATATTTGAGACGAAGAATTACTAATATTAAATGACTGAGTTTTAGAAATTAAGCCTAGCGAGCTCGTATTTGAATATTAGATAGGTTAATAGTATGATGAATTATTATATTGGTATGATTCTACCTGGTATTAAACAAACTGAAATATGAAAATCCGTTCTGAGTAAATAAATCCGCACAACATCGAACACTGAATATTGTGATTAGAGGAGTGATTTTATGTATATATAAATAATATATAAATAAAGCAAAAAGTCTTTTCGTAAATATAAACGCGTTATTTGTTGTCGATAGAAAGTGTACAAATGATTACTCTTAGAATTAATAAGAATAAAATGACAATATGCGGTTACATAGCAACATACAATAATGATATTATAATAATTAGTAAATGAGGTGTAAAGTGAATACCGTAAACCCGTCGTTGATACTAGTTGTTGATGCGCAGACTGTTATGTATACAATGATAATAATATTAATAATATTAATGACGATATCTCCATAGTTTTAGACACACCGACAAACGTGGCATGAGCGGCACCCACAGTAAATGTTACAGATGGCACATACAACACAGTAGTTATAACCAGCATGAGACGCATTCACTAAGAATATAAATGTTACCTAGCACGAAATCATCCCCGAGCAACACGAGACAGAGGGGCCCACAGCCCGTCCTATCTTTAAACTGAACCCGCAGGCCCTTCGAGCTTGGCACTACTAGTCAGATGTCAGGTGAGAAGAGGCATCCGACCCATTTAGGTGCAAACACATTCAAGGGAATAAATAAATGAACTCATAAAGCGACATTGGGTTGTGGTTGACCCTTTATAACCACTGGGGGCTCAAGAGCTTTTAAAAATGTTCTAACTCAAGAGAGTCGTGACATGATTCAGAAACAATAGAATCCTTCTATAAATCCATTTTAACAAAAGAAATCCACAATCTGTTGAACGAACGTATCAAGCTATGGAGACCTGCATCTCTTTAATGTTCCTGGACTCGGTGCTCGAAATAATAGCGTATCGGTTCAACGGCGGCTGTGTACCGATCGGGTCCAGTGACCACGTCATTTGATGTCGGTCCCGTGACCGACTCGTGGTGATTCCCTGTTTTGTGTCGCCCTGCGTTTGGCTATCGGTCCCGTCTTGTATGATGATCGGTCGATTGATTTGTGTTTCGTCCGTGTATCGACACCTCGAGTGAGGTGTCGGTCGGTCCGAACAGAACGGTTTCAGTTGTGGATCGATCAAACGACGAAACAAAGATTAAAAATTCGATTTCATTTGAAACATTTATTTATTCGAAAAATTACAAAATTTAAATTTAGTTCACAAATTAGTGTTTCATTTAATTAAACAAAAGTCAGTTTTTTTATTGTTTTTTTTGTCGATTGATTGATCGGAGCACCTCAAGAATAAAGAAAAATGCGAAAGTCCAATGAGAGAAAATATTTGAACTTTGAAGAATATATTTCTAAAAATGAAGTATGACTATCGCTTTCGCTTTTCAATTAGTTTCAATCGATGTTTTTGAGCAGTAATGAAATATTCATCTCGTATAGAAAAAAATCTAAAAAACAAAAAAAATTTTTGGTGTAAATTACCGCAGCATTTGTTTTCACACCTATAATTTTTCAATTGATAAATCGAGGAATTCATGGATCTTAATCCTGATTCATTTAAATCTAGTAACAGGTGCTAGTTGATAGACCTATTTTTGAGAAATATTCAGTTTTTAATTAATTATTTACAAATGGTTGTTGTAACGTCTACTATTAGAACAAATTACTTCTGATTTGTTGGTTTTAACATACCACAATATGTTTCCCTAACTTGCAGATGTTATTCTGCGCATCACACTGAGATTAGATGCATGGAGTGTTTAGCCTCGAACTTTCTTCCATCTTCTATATTTAATTATATTACTACTAATCTCAAAACAACACTTGTTCTTCTACTGGGCATGATTTCTCTTCAATGAAGTACGTCTGTCAATATGTATTACAGACTCGACAGCCACAAGGGACTGTGTAGTTTCAATTAATACTAAATTGTAAAGGTTCCTAAAGCGATGAGGATTTTTTTTATTCCATTCTTTATAATTATGTAATTGGAGTGAAAAATTATTGGATTGACAGAATAGAAGAATAAATAATTAAGTAAAATAAATAATTAAATAAAATTTCAAAGGAATAAAAATTTTAAGTTTAAGAAAATTTATTAAATTAAATAAAGGTTAAATATGTTTTTAATAATAATGTGGATGTAATGTGGTTTAAGAATGTTTCTGGTAAATAATTATGCATTGTTTGAATGTGGTGATGCCTATTTCGTTTGCGACAAATGTAGAGATATTCGACAAAACAAGATTAAAGGGGAAAAATAAAGTAAACATAGTTATCTCAATATTTCAGGGTTGTCATAATTAACATTGTTAACTTTGAACATCCAGTCATCAAGGATTACGATTGTTCGCCGAGCGAATGCTTACCTACCAGGGTTTACAGATAGAGGTATAATAAATCGTATGAGAAAAAAGTGATGTTGAATTACAAAAATCAAAACGAAGTTTATTAACCTTTCCCTTACTGTGCTAAAAAATACGCGTGTTACCGTGCTGTGTATTAGCTACACATTCAGAAACGAATGGTTTAAAATCGATATAAATAGAAATATTCATTGAAATTTCTTATGGTAGAAGTTAACATATAATAATAATGAAATTTATCTGCTAAATTCATGAAAAATATCGATCGTCGACTGAATTATCAAAATAACATAGATATATTTAAGTGATTAGAATGTGCACACGTTACACAGCATGGTACTGGAAGGGTTAAAGAAGCAGAAAGACAAATTGATGTTGAGAACTACTAGTGAAAGATATTATTGGGATCAATTATTGATCAAACCCGGTCGGAAAGATGTGATGTTCTATATGAATACCGTTTTGATTGCGATGCAACATATTCTCGAAAGAATCAATTACAGACAAGCGAAAAGAACGAACTGAAAAGAAAAAAAATCAGATTTGGATAAAAATTAACATGTGATATGGAAAATAACACTGGCTGTCAATGTTGTCGACTAGATTCGAGACTTAAGTCCACCAACCGACTCTCCTCAGACTAGACTCGAAAAATTATTAAACTTACTCAACTCGACTCGTGACTCGTTTAAAACAATATAGACTCGATTTGAAAAAAATGACTCGACTTGTGACTCACTTACTAAATGTTTCTGATTCAACTGGACTCGAATTCCTTGACTGAATTTAAGATTTAGTAATTATTAAAATAAGATTTATAATATTATTAATACTAATTATTATTGTCAATTGAGTGAATAGATGTTGGAGCGGAAATTAGTCGGTTTGACCGAAAGATTTATTTAAATTATTGATTTATTTATTTATGGTTAAATTAGTTATTTATTTATCTTTAAATTTATAAATAAAATAAAATAAATTAAAATGAAAATAAATTAATTAAATAAAGGAATTAAACTTAAAATGATTAAAATAATAATAATTTGAATTTCGAGTCAATTTAATACTTTATGTAGCAAAAATAAATAGTAATTGTTAAAAGTCGTTAATGAGGAATTCCAAATATAATATAAGATTGGGTTTCTTTGTCCATTTAAATGTACCAATTTGAATCGATTAGAAAGTGTGTGTAAATAATGAAATTGTAAAATTGTGTAGATACATATCCTTTGTGTTTTGTAAATATGATTCATGGTGTGTGAGTGTGTGCGTGTGTGTCTTCTTTTTTTGTCAATGCGAGTATGTCTTGGTAAATGTGGATGTTGATTAGTGGTGTCTGCGTTTGTGTGTGTCCTCTTGAGAAACGATCACAATTTCATTTGTCGTCTTCCCTCCTCTCGGCAACATTTTTGTTAGCTTAGAGCCCCCATCCGTTTGTAGAATTCAACGGCAACTCTTATGCACTACTTATTCCTTTCGATAATTATTCACTGTTTGAGGGAATAGACGCGTCTCTTCCGCGCACATCAACAAGTTGTGTGTGCTTCGGAGCGCCTTCGGGTTCGAATTAGTAACAGGTATGGCCCGACTGGTAGTCTCAATGTCCAAATGGGTTGATATTGTTTCACCCTATAACTAAGTATTTTGTTGTGTTAGTTTATCAATTAAATCGGACGGAGAGAGACGTCAGGAAACAACGCCGGTCGACCGCGTGCCCATTGCATGCTACAGTCGGCCTGCGTCACCTCCAGAAGGTTCTTCGTCCTAGTCACCCATATTCTTTAATATTTGAATCTTTTATCTCTCTCACGACGTTATATAAATACATCTCTTATTAGCCAATCTATTGGTATAGTTACACACAATGACTTTGTGCGAGTTCATTCGAACTTATGTTCTCATTAGTTGAGCGACTTCTGCTCCCGTAAAAATTCATATCCCCATCGACCTCATCATTCTCGTCTCTTTCGATCTGAGTTTAGGTTCACATTATTTTATGCATTTCTGATTTTAGATTCACATCATTTTATTTTTCCGATTTTGGTATGTGTCGTTTTATCATTTTTTTATCCGTGATCTCCTCAATGCGGCTTTAACGTCGGAATGGTTAATTATTGTAATAGTAGGGATAAGTTTGGTCTAAACCGCTTCGAACAAACCACCGATTTGTACATATGAAAGTTGGAACACGAAGTTTGACTTACATATATTAAGAAAGATCATTAACAAAATATTATATTGGTGACACTAAAAATGAGACTTAATTACACCGGTTAATGAACGAGACGAAATGGTTAAAAAAAGCAGTTAAAGCAGTTAATTAAATGAAATGATTAATTGGAATAATAAAAGAATAATTATATACATAAATATACATAGACTAAATGAACGTTGCTAAGAAGTTTTAATAATAGTGAAGATTGCTGTAACAAGTGAAGCTCCCATCATTATATTTCTTAAAACTATGGCACTTTCATTGTTTTCACCTGTGATTATCGTTTCTTTTTATCACTCTGTTATCATTATCTTGCCACTTGTTCAAATCAAATTAAATTTACAGTTAAGATTAAAATAAATAAACTAAAAAAAAGTGAAAGAAAAGTAAAATTAAATGACAAAATAAGAATTGATTAAAATAAGATTCATCATGCTGAATTAATTATTGCTAAATTAAATATCGAGCCGCTCGATTTATTTACTACATTACTCACTATTTCACGCTGATTACATATTTTATCCATACTGTCATTTACACTAATCTGCCTAACTCTTCTATCTACACTATTTACCTGAAACGTTACACCCCTCAGTCAAGACTCGTATCCATGAGTTCTCTCTCAACCAGGAGATCAGGATTACTCCCATCCATCCTCACAGCGACTCCTTTGGCAACTAACAAACGTGTGACGATCATGGGCTTCTTAAGTGATTTACAATTTTCATTTTGGTAATGGTTGTTCGTCGTAACCTTCATTTTTATTACGTAAAATTCATTGTCAATAATAAATATTAAGTAAGAATAAGATTAAATGAGAATAAATAAACTATATTAATCGTTATATAACATTACAAATAATAAAAAAATAAAATAGAATTCATTGCTAATAATAAGTGTTAAATAAGAATAAAATTAAGTGAGACTAAATCAGATTAAATGAACTATATTAATCAGTATATAACATTACAAATAATTAAAAAAAATAAAATAGAATTCATGACCACATATAATTTACCTTGATTGTCAATAAAAGGTACGCCAATAATGGTTTCAGGATTGATTCTAAATCGTACTTCGGATAGTTGCAAAATAAATTATACCAGGAAAATAGCAATTGAAATTGTGCTCGAAAATTACGGGGAACTGAAACCCGCTATTACTCTATACTTTTACTTCTGCAAGGTGAGCGGACGCTCCTCTTTCACGCTCATCTAACTGGTAGTGTAGGTTTCGGAGCGCCTACGGGTCCTACCCAGTAACGGGTATTGCCCGACTAGTGGTCTCAGCATCCACGGGGTATGTTTATAAATTTATTTCGTCATATATATATACATTTGAGTCCAACTGGTAAACTTTGCTGTGCAGTCTATATACCGAGGAGAGCCTTCAAAAATGAATGGCGGTGGTTTGGAATGACCTTCGTCATTGCTAAAAGGTTTCTCGGATCATTGACTTCGGATCTCCATACTACTCTTTAAAGAATTCATTATACCTTTACAGAAAAAAATTTATTTTTTTTCACTCCACTTAATTTTTATTTTGTCATGACTTATTTTTAATTCTATTAATGTCATTATTCCAGTAATTAATTTCATTTCGCTTTTATTGTTCTACCTCGTAAGAATGACAATTACTTTATATGACGACGCTATTTGTTCACAAAACTAGTATCAATACTGCATTTTATCTTGATCATGTTTTATTCAAATAATTTTTTAACAATCAAATTTACTAACAATTTTGGACGAAATGATTTTTAGAGTGATACTTGAATATTCACGTTCGATTTCGTATTCGACGTCATTTTGCGAATTCATAAGGTTAATTGACGATTCCTACTATATAAATGCCATTCTATACTTTACTGTTTTATTTTATTTAATTCGCAATGGTAACTTACATCAATAACAATTTGGTTTCACTATGCCCATGTTGATTTACTCTTACTTATGACTTATATTTATTAACTAGCGCGCTCGGCCCGCTTCGCGGCCCTCTCTTGCTGGGGGTTCATGTTATTAGATCACGCGACTTTTTTCTGAAAGCATTTTTATTGAAAATTTCAGTGTTTCGAGTATAAAAAATCGTATAACAAAAGTTTTTATTTCTGTTTAATAATGCAAAGTTTGAAAATCATATCTCGAGACAAAATGATATTTAAGAAATTACGGTTACAAAAATCGCATTCATTCTAATATCAGTCTAATATTTATTTATTAATATACAATCATTTCTTTATTGATTATAAAATCATTTCAAAAATTTACCTTACAGCGTTAGTGAGACAGTGAGGCAGGCAGTGAGTGACTTAGGCTTTTATAAAAAAAAATAAAAAAAAATAAAAAATAAAAAATATACAATATATAATATACAATTAATATACAATCATTTCTTTATTGATTATAAAATCATTTCAAAAATTTACCTTACAGCGTTAGTGAGGCAGTGAGGCAGGCAGTGAGTGACTTGGGCTTTTATAAGATAAAGATTTACAAAAACATTTTTATCAATACATTTTTATTTTTATTAATATAAAATCTGTTTATCTAATTGTTGCAATTAAACATTGTTCAGAATCGTGTATTGAAAGGAAACGGAATCTTTTAAATAATTATTTCGAATTATCTGAAACCTTTCTATTTAAATAATATAACCATATATGATTTCTATTAAAAGTATTTCTATCTAAAAATATCAAATAATATTCTCGACTAAATGTTACTATAATAAATCAAATACTATCAAATCGATTAAAATTAAGCTTAACAAAAAATTAATTAAATCAACCATTAAACCAAATGCTAAGTCAAACCCTAATCAATTGCTATTATAATCAAAATATTCATGGTTGAGGATTCATTCATTTGCTACTTCATTTATTTACTTATTACACATTTATTAATTACTTATAACACATTTATTAATTTACTACTCTGTTGACAGATAAGGAGTACAAATTATGTCTCCTTCTTTATGTCGCACTCTCTCTCGCAATTGTTGCCCTACCGTCGTCTACTCGAACTCTACCAAGTACCTTCAAGACTCTTGTACACCACAAAATGGTGTTAAAATTTCCCTTCATTACTGCGTTTTTAAATATTAGAGTGAGCGTCATCGTCCGAAATAAGTAAATAAATACCATTAGGTCATCCAAAATGGATTAATTTTATTACACTAAGTACAGATAGACGTTAAAATAGTAAAATATAAAGTATAAAATAACAATTATAAAATCAAACAGTGTATACTTGCTGATGAAATGTTGCGATTCCTTTCCAAAACAGATTCTCGTAATAATTAGTGTGTTTCAATCGAAACGAAATGTTGCAATTTGATCCGTACCTATTCTTAATAAAATTAAAAAAATATATACATTAAATTGATCGATCAGCACAGTGATGGTTGTGAGAAGCGTTAGCTGAAGCAAAAATCAATAAATCATATAATAATATAATATACTTACCGGTATGCCGACGACACACCATTTGAAGCCGGGGTACGGAGACGATCGATCGCGATCGCGCACACCGGTCAGTGAACCGGTGCAACCGTCGGTCAGTACAATAAATACTGATCGGTGCGTATGCGCACCATGTACGTCGATCCAGTACGGTTGGAATTCACGATCATGTTACTGTTATTTTAATTCTATTAATTCTACTTTAAAGGTATGGATCGATTATTACTATTTTATTGTATTTAATTTAATTTCATTTTTTATTCTTATTTTATTTTTGTCTTTAATTACTTTGAATGATGTGATTATTGCTGAATATCAATAAAAGTTTATTTGGTTAATTTGTTTATTATTATTATGTCGTGCTCCCCTTCAAAACAACATTAATGATGGCTCTGAGCCACCATTCGTTTTCTTAGAGTTCAACGGCAATCATTCTAACAATCACTATTTCTCTACATAGATACTCACTACACTTGGGGAGCAGACGCGCCTCCTTTGCTTACATCAACAAGTTGTGTAAACATTAGAGCACCTTTGGGTTCTTGACCAGTAACGAGGATGACCCGACTGGTAACTCAGTTTCTGGAGGGGATGATTTTTGATTTTATTTTCTTCGATTTCGTCAAGGTCGATTTTATTTATTTATATCTGGCGAGGACACTTCGAAGAAACAAGTGATGGTCAGCCCACGTGCCTCTGTGCATGCTATGGGCTGCCGCACCGCTTCTCAAAACCCTTCGTCCGGATACTCGATTATTGCTTGTAATTAGGTTTAACTCGTTGTTACGACAGAGATATAATTACACAAACCCTTTCATTTTCCTGAGGTAGCTGCATATAAACCCTGTCCCAAACCCGACACCCCTTACGCATGAGAGCCCGTGTTCAGAGTGTTTGAGGATAGTCAAACTAGACTATCCTCATGTAGTGTTAAATGACTCTCAGCTTGTCGGGGCGTCGAATCGGGTCGGGATTCCAATTCGCTGCTTGGGGCCAAGCTAGAAAATTAAAGATAATTAAAAATATGAATTAATTAATATGTACTTACATCTGACATTTGGAATTCTAGTCGACATTCCAGATGGTTTATTCACGAATATCTTGCGTGAATTTAATAAATATGTGAATGACAAAACAAAAAAATTACCTCATGATCCTGTTGATCACGCACATCCTGCGTGAACATTTGAACGATTCGGATGGAAGTATATAAGGCCGCACGCAATTTTTTTTTTGTTAGAGAGAAAATTTGTTGAATTTTCATTATTCCTCAAATCTTGGTTATTAATTGAACAAAACCGATACAGAGAGAATCTATTGTTAGGAAGAGCCGAGTCAAAGAAAACCTATTAGCTGAGTCAGAGAAAATCTATTGTTATGAAGTATGTATTCATGTTTTAATTAATTTTTATTTTTTTATTCGGTTATTTGCTTGTGCTTTGATACTGAGTTTTATTCTTTTTTTGTGTTTTTGTCTTATTATTACTGCTCAATGCCGATATATTATAATGGACTTTATGTTATATTTCGATCATCTAAATAAATTCTTTAATATGAAAAAAAAATTTGTAAAAGGCCAAGACCCTTTTGAAACTTGTACGATTTGTCTTGATGACTTTAAAGAGGGAGATAAATTAAGGATATTGCCCTGCAACCACGCGTACCATTCTTCTTGTACCGATCCTTGGTTGCTGAAACAAAAACGAAATTGTCCGATTTGTAAGAATAAAATTAAAATTCCCGGTCGTGATGATGACTCAGACAGTGTTGATAGTATTTCTCCAGTTTCACAGACTAACAACACTGAACAAACACCTTTAATCAATCCACAAAACACAAACCCAATAACATATTTAAGTAATAGTGAATTAGACGTTCATTTTGTTCCCGAATCGAATTCGTTGCCATCAACTTGCTATGAAAATATGAATTGACAACATTGTCAAGTGCGGATATTCCGTTTTTGTTTATTGAATGATAAGTGACCAGTTTGATGTTTAGGAAGTCTGTTATTTAAATATAAACAGATCAACGAACTACGATAACAAATCAATAGTATCACCAATCCTAATCTGGTGATCGTAGTCATTAGAGTGTGAGCTTGGGGAGCCTTGGAAGAGGTGTACACATTTTCATTCCTGATTATGTTCTGTGTACTTAAAATATTTCAACGACTGAAACAAATTTCCGTATCACTGAAATAATATAAAAAAGAATTTGCAAAGAAAATTAATAACAAAAGTTGTTATACATCTTAATTATTTTGACATAATAAACTTTCGAACCGAATTATTTTACATTGTATAAGAAAGGATGGCTAAACTTGCATGTCACAACTATAAGAAGTGGAGAACCCTATGTAAAAGTATCGAAAAGTGAATCAAGACTCAAGTGAATCAAAACTCTTAATTTAATATTAAAAGTGACTTGTGATCCTTTTCATTTTGCTCATTATCAAATTTATGTGTTATATTGAATCTCAAGGCTTCTATCGCTACTTCATTAAACTTTGTATTCATCTTAAGTAACATGAAAGTGACAAATGAATCTATTTAAAATCAATAAGAAGTGTTAAGTAACTTTTTTTAATACTCGTTAAAATTAATTTGCCTTGACAATCCGAAATTAACGTAACTCCACTATTTATTTTCTGTGAGACATCAATATTGAATAACTAATCTAATAAACAACCTATGATGAATTTGAATTTATTTAAATTCTTTTATGGGGCGAAGAACCTGGGAGGGTGATGCCGACCGGCTGCAGCATGCAAGGGACACGCGGACCGATCGTCATTTTCTTTCTTGAGGCTCTCTTCGTTTCCTGTAGTTTCGAGTATTAGTGCGTTGGTATGGTTATAGTCGTAGTATAGAATTATTATCATCCCCTCTAGAAGCTCAGTCACCAGTCGGGCCATCCTCGTTACTGGTTAAGGACCCGAAGGCGCTCTAATGTCTGCACAATTCGTTGATGTAGGCAAAGGAGTCGTGTCTGTTCCCGTTGAGATGTAATTAGCTTAGTTTGATAGAGTTGCCGTTGAACTCTAATGGAAAACGGATGGGGGCTCAGAGTCATCAATAATGTTGTTTTGAAGGGGAACACGACATCGTATATATTATGTGTTAAATTTTTGGTTTAATTTTTTTTAAGAATAGAACCTTAATTTGCATAACATCGATCGATCGTTAATAAATATTTTTCTCTTTTCTTTTCATTTCGAGCTGTAGAATTTTAAACCAAGATATCAATTCCTGCTTCAACTCAAAGAAATCGAAACTGGTTTATCCTCCATATCGAAATAGGATGTAACATGTTTTCATCTGTCGATACGTAATCACTCGCATTATTTAGCTCAGGTCTCACTTTACAATACTCTCCTAAACCCGAGCTGACAGTCGTAACACGTTGAATTCGGACCATGAGTTTACACTGATAACATTTCCTCACTTTCGGTATTCTATCTGTTATCTAATTTATTCGTCCTCTTGATCATTAACCTCTCACATTCACAAATTACTCGAATTTACTCTTACACCATTTTTCGATTTTCGACTTTATTCGATTCAAGATTTTAATTAAAGATTTAATTGATTGTAGACTGGGACTTGATTGATAACTCGAAGAACTTCTAATAGTTTATATTCGTCTGATTTCCATATTTCGCTGACATTAACATTTGGCCATTTATTCGACTTCACTGCTTAAACTTTGAGTTTGTAAACGTGCTCTGGACTCTATGGTTTCAATCGAGATCTCACTTTACAATTTTAATTTTTTAACTCTAACTGCTCAATATTAATCACGAAACAAAGAAATCAAACTGATCTGTATAACACTTCGAAGGTAACGCATCATGATTCACATCACTTCACTACGATTACTTGCAATTTCGTAAGCCTTTATCTTACAGCATCTTACAAAAATTATTACAAACCTTACAAAATTTATTACTAAAATTTATCAGATGGAAATCTACTCAGAACAATTTTTAAAGCAAAGAAAGGTTAGACATTTACGACAGTTAACTAACAAATAAATCACATTAATTACGAAACGATACGGCTAATAAAATTAGTAAAATAAAAAATAAGTCAAGATGCAAATGTACCAGGTGCTCCCAACCAAATTGGCGAAAGATAACAATTGGTTAGAGAATGTTCCGAAAAAAATTTGTTAAAATAGCCCAAATTATTAGAAGAAATTCAAATGTAAAACAGAAAGTATAACAATAGTTATAAACGGCGTTAGAATAATTAATTTGGAATTTTTTTCAACTTTTAAAGGAAATACCAAAATATCAACAAAAGGAAAAATAAAAATAAATGAAAATAAAAAAAAATAATTAAATTAATCGTAGTCATCGTTTTAAAGTTATTTACAATTATTTACAACGGTTTCACGACTCGCTTACACGTCCGAATCCAAGGACCCTCTCGCTCGATCCCTTGGATAAGAGGTGAACTGTACTCTCAATCCCGGTCCCCGCACTCTCCGGTCGTTATCTCGAGAAGACCTTCCCACTCTACATGCTTCATCATATTATCGGAATATTTGAATTGAGATAACAATAATGTGTTGCGGTCTAGAAATTGAAATTAGAATTATAAAAATAAGAAGAGAAAATAAAAGAAAGAACACTATTTAATTATAACACTACGGTCCAATATCAACTATCAACTATAAAACAATTAACAAAGAGAGAAAAAGCGAAAATCACAAGAATAATACATATATTTAGAAACCATAATATTACAAATTAAGTTTGAGATACTCCCGATCGCCCAGAGGAATGTTGTACGCCGAGATAGGACTAAAAACAATCAGTCAAGAAAGTAAATAAACGGGTTAAAAACATACCTGATAAGAGAAAACGAACAAATGGTTCACTCCAAGTAGAGTGGAGTGAGACACATCCCTGAGAATAAATGGTCGTGCTCCGGAAGATTGAGAAAAGCACTAAGAGCTTTAAAAAGAAAATTAATTAATTAAAAAGAGGTCAAGAATTAATAAAGTTACTTCCAAGGCAATCCGTTAACACTACGAGGTTAACGGACCCTCCACTTGTAGCCCCGAAAATGACAAGGTCCTGAACGAAATCGGCAAAGCTGTGAGATATTCCCCTGAAAAGTTATACCCCTGTAAAGATATATAAATTAATTGAAAAAGGACAAAGGCCAATTAAGAAAGACAAAGAACAATAAACAAAACTTACCATGAGTCAGGCCCACAAAGAAAAAACAACATCACGCGATGAATAGTCATCGGTGACAAAGAACCGCGTGACAAGCAGTCACTGTATGGTACGACAGTCCTGACAAATGAGAGCCCGAAATTATTAACAAGAGCGAATCAGAAGATGCCACGACAAAGCACACCCCGATAGGTGAGATGATGACTGTTATAAATCCAACAGCCATACTGCCGCAAATGGCACATTTTTCAAAAATATTTTGCACAACTTATTACTGAGCGTTATTCATTCCAAAACCAAACGAATATCAGAACCCGACGCAGAGCGACGACAGATAACCGACGAACGACCCATTTGACGAAGAGACGAGAATCTGATAGCTTCCGGCGCCAGGACGATCATCCGATTCCGACTTAACCAAGCGTCAAGAGAACTCCCTCTACACGACGATACGCGAAGAGAAACCGACGACATTCCTCCGAATCCGAGTTTCCGAAACCCGAAATTCTTGTTAAAGCTGTAAATTTTAATTTATGTATCTATTTACTGACTTAATATGAATTTTATTTATGATTTGTGTTTTTATGAATTTTTACTTAAATATTAATCGCACGACTACAGAAATAGATTACCTTTTTCGTACAAGTAATTAATTAGCACCATCACCACCGCCATCAATCCTCGCCGTAAATGCCCCAACTCGATTTGCAATTGCCGGAGCCGCGAGAGTGTGAAGGGGGCCTCCTGGTCCCAATGATTATCGACGTGGTGTTGATTTCTCTCGAGGCGTTCATCGGGGGCGAGCGCGTTATATCGTTCCTCGACGAAATGGAGCCGCCAATTCACACACAACGGGCGATCTAGCAATTCCTGTATTATCGAAATAACGATTACCCCGTTTGCGAGATATTAACCATTTATCAATAATTTAATAAATTTTTTTATATTTCTAATTTTATTGGCCTTTGACGTTTATCTTTTGTGAATAGTTTTGTTATAGTAAGAGACAGGGACTATTATTATACTCGTGAATAAATAGTAATGGGATTTTATAAAACAGAGATATAAAGCTTAGATATGAAAAAACGAGATTTATCGAAAGGAAAATTAAATAGTAAGAGTTACCGGCCCTAGTTAGGAACTGTGAACGTTCTTGTTAACTTTGAAAGACGATCATTGCGATATAATTCGATTGATAATTATGACTTTTGAGGAGGTTTGATTTCATACCGCGAATTAAAGGTCGAAATGAGATTATTCAAACAAATAAATTTTGAAATTTTTTTTTTACTTTCTCACCTTTAATTTCGACAATAATAATAACAGTAATTTTTATCTGATTTGAATATTATTAAGGGTGTTTTGACCTTTCCGTAATTAATTATTAGGGCCTATATAATTTTAAAATTAAATTAAGCAATTCGAATTGTATGATGATTTCGATAATTTCAATTACAATTCTTTGATAATTTTATTCACGCGAAGTTTATAATTTACTAAACAAAAGTTTTGTTAAGAATTTGAACGCTTGAAAATTTATTGCAAATTCCGTTATTTAAATTTCGATGTTTAATTAATTTTTTTACATAATACTGCTGAAAAATTCCTACTTCGGAATGACGATGTTATTATGAAATTTTTAATAAATTTAGGGTTACGAATTTTGAAATTGGATTTAAAAAAATTTTTTTTTGAAAGTTTTGAAATGAATTTGAAAGTTTATATTAGTGACAGATAATTTATTTGTTTGGTTTACTAATTTTATTAATTTAATTGTCGTGTAGTCGTGTAGGCGTCCGACCCACAAATGAACTTAGTAATTAAATAAGTATTAAAACAGTTTGTAAAATAGTATAAGTTGAAATCGAGTTGTGGCTGACCCCTAATAGCCACTGGGGGCTTTGAGCACTTAAAACCGTTATGAACAAAAGGGTCGTGACAAATGAAGTTAGGTATTTTAATCAATTATATTAATGGCAAAACAGTAATTAGTAGAGATGAAAAATCAATCGTGATAAGATATTTTAATCAAATACGTCAATAACAAAACAACAACACATGGAAAGCGAGTATTTAATTGAGACAACAATAAAATAATAATGAACCGAAAACAATTATTTATGGAAACAATATAATAAATAGGAACATATAAAAGGGAATTTTATTAAAGGAAATAAAAATTTATTCAATAAACAGCGAGTATACCTTTAAAGAATTCTTAAATTTCGTCGGCTCCGTAAATATAAATTTTTGGCAAATAATTCTTCGTATATTTCTCTTGATACAAATTAACTTCAACTTCGTTAAAAATGTGGTGCGAACAATGAATTGTTAATGTCAATAATAATAAATTGTTTTAATTATTTTAATTGTGTGTTTTTTTGTCGTTTCGGGTATTTATACCCTACAGGGACTCGAAGCGTCCTGTTTATGTTTTTGGATTCGGACAACGTCCTGTTTACAGGAGGAAGGCAATGCCGATTGTTACTTTAGATTATGTCGGCGCGTGGACCAACGATGTTTATCGTTTCGGCAATTTGGCACGATAAACAATGGTGATTTATGAAGTTCTCGCGTGGATGGACTTTATAAATTATCGAGGTAATGTCACTTAGACTAATTAAAATTGCTAACTTTTTGTTTTATTTTAGGAAGCCTCAAAGGAATTTCGAAGGATTACAAGGAGTTCTCAGACGGAGCCAGGGATCTCGGAAAACCTCAGGAACGATCTAGATAAGTTCAGGGGAATATATAATATAATATAATATAATGTAATATAACATTGTATAATATATAAGGAATTCTTAAATTTCGTCGGCTCCGTAAATATAAATTCGCATAAATTTTTGCCAAATAATTCTTCGTATAATTCGTATAATAACTTTCATGAGATTGGTTCAAATAAGCTTTCTTGAGATAAATTGGCTCAAATAATTCTTCGTACAATTAACAATAAATTTTCGTAAAAATAAATGTTTGTGATCAAAAGGATGTCAATTGAGTTAAACAAGAATAATTCGCTTTAATCGTGGGTTGATACAAATTCTTTAAAAATGCTGTACGAAAAATAAATTAAAAATTGCTATCTGCTCAATGTGCAAACCAGTTCGGTTACTTATACCTCGTCAGACACAAAAATCGTCTGAGATTTCGGCATCTTGCGTGCGCGGCAGAGAGCTAGGAATGATTTGTTTATTCGTCCGATTCGCGATATCCTGCGTCAGGGTAATCTGGTAATAGTTTGTTTATCATTGTTTCTTGTAGCTCGCCTGTCGGGGTTTTGCGCTCGCGGTCATCCGGCCTGTTTGCCGCGAACTTACAGGATGTGGTCCTCGAACTGTTTATCTTCGGTATCCGYTCTCCATCTATCTGATAAACAATTCTCCGTTCGTTGGGTGAATTGGCTTGGATTATCTTAGGTAAAGTTTTTAATTAGTCTAATTAAGCTAATTAATTTTCTATTTTGTTTTAGAAGGTTGCTCAAGGTTTCTCAAGGATCGCAAGGGACTCCCGGGTGAAAGCATTCCTTACCAAGGATCCCTCACCCTATTCTGCGTCCGGCGTGCATGGAATCATTTAAAACTACCGGGGATAGTCGAGTTTGACTATCCCCACAACTCTGACAAACTTTCGTGCGCGCAGGGTAATGTAATGTGTGAAAGGGTTCTGGGTTTGAGGTGCAAAATATGGAACGTAACAATTATAATATTTTATTTTATTTTACTGTCTTATTTTTGTTCACCATGGGTGGGGTAACCGTTATTGACTATTAATAAAGTCTCTGGTTTGATTTATTAATTTTATTATGAAGTCAAATTATGATGACTTTGGGTCTATTTGTTTAAAACTTCATTTATTAGTTTCTTTTATTTACAAATACTTTAATTTTAAATAAATGTCCATTACTAATTTAGTGTATTATTTACAACAGGCATGTCAAACTCACGGCCCGCTGCTTACTTTTTTGCGGCCCGCAATGGTTTTAAAATTTTAACAAATTTTTAAAATTTTCTAAAAAAAAATCTATTATAAAAATCAAATTTATTGAAAAAATAAAAACAAATCTTCGTGAAAATTTATACGAGTGCATTTCTATTTATTTTTCAGATCAACAATTATTAAATTTAAATAGTTAGGAAATTTGTTTAAATATTATTGTTTTTTTTATTTTTTCGAATTTTATTASGTCTAATTTSARCAGCTTTTTTTCATAAATATAAATTTTAATGCGGTAAGTTTTATTAGTATTTTCTTTCTTAAGACAGAACATGCAATTTTCTTTAATATTACAATATTAAAGCCCTTCAATTTGTAGATGAAGCCAAGTACGAGTAAAAAACGATCGATTGAAAGTGAACATCGTTGCTTTCAAGAAAAATGGAAAATTAAATATTTTTTCATTCAAGAAAAAGGTAAAATTTTCTGCTTGATATGTCAACAAACTATTTTGGTGTGCAAGAAATATAATATCCAAAGGCATTACAATACCTTCCATAATGAAGAATATAAAAATTTCGTTGGAAAAATGCGTGAGGAAAAGTTGATCGAATTAAAAGCAGTTCTTCGTAAACAACAAAGCATTTTCACTAAACCAGTTGCAGAAAATGTGGCCGCCGTAACAGCTAGTTATCGG
>MQRK01223608.1:16220-28472 GCA_001938485.1 Girardia tigrina | reverse complement strand
CATGTGCGAAATTTTATACCTAACCAAAAACGTGGGGCATAGAAATGATCGATTGTTACTAAAAAGTAGTAACTTTAAAATAATTTGTTTTCTTTCACTTCCTGATAGGCGAAATTCTTATAAAATTTAAAAAATTTTATTCTAGTTTCTAAAACCAAAATATTATGTTTTTAACATACTATTGATTCAGAAATCCGCCCTAAGTTTTTGGTTAGGTATAAAATTTCTCACATGTCTAGAAAAAAAATTATTTTTCTCTTTTTAGTGCATTGGTAATGCTTGAAAAACGTGGTTGTTTTTATAAAAAAATTTTTTTATTAATAATATTATTTAAAATATTTTTCCTGAAATGCTGATAATTTTTTTATATTGCCACACTTTTATTTTTGCAGGGGCCCGTACGGAACTATACTCAAATTATTCCTTAATGGTAAACTGAATTGCAAACATGTTTAAACCTTGTTTTTATATTAAATACATTTTTTCATAATTAAATATTTAAAATACATAAAAAGTTTAAATGATTTGTTATATTGTTTGCAAATTGTTAATGAATCAATTATTTATGAATCGAAACTGACAAATCCTCAATTAGAAAAACTCTTCGATAAGAAAAAAATTAAATTCCGACGATGCCGTAAAATGGCCTTTCAGGAATTTATAGATTGTCATCCACAAAATTTTTATTCCAATGGCCTCAACAAACTGCCACTAAAATCGCAAAAGTGTGTCGAAAACATTGAATGACATAAATATTTGTATTGGTAAATGAATTAAATTTTTTTTATTCGATAAAAATTGTCTTATTCACGATTTCGGCATTAAAAAAACGGTATAACAGATAATTCAGCTAAAAATTTCATTAATAAATTTACCAAGGACCAATACATGCGTTTTTATGTCTGTAATTTGTTATTTGAACCTCTCAATCCTATATGATATTAAACCTGACGCTTTTATGAGGCCTGATACGCTGTTGATGTATTAACATATATCATTGCAACACCGCTCAGTCCGATTGAAAAACAAAATCATTTGGTACTACAATATTGTGTCGGCGCAGATGTCGACTAGCTTTCAAACATTTTTCCCTAAAGACGGACTATATTCCGGTTTCGTAGAAGAACTACCTAATCTAGTTTCCCCGGCGACACTACATTGATCCCTGAATTTGTTATTTTCGGTTGTTTGTACTTAGCAGAGATTGCAATTGTGAAAGAAAGGAAAAATAGTGCTTTGGAAAATAAATAACCAACATTTAAGATTAATTGTACAGTACTATTCGTAGAGTGATCTTTATTGCTTTGTAATTTCTCAACATGATTAATTAGTGTGAATTTGTGAATTCTTTATAAGATTCGAGATTCGAGAATTGTCGCAAAACTTCTCGAGTCTAGAATTTATAAAGATGCTATAACTTTATTTTATATTCTTATGTTAAGCTGTATTATACTTTAACAGTTTCAATGACTTTCAAGTGAAAATGTCAATATTTTTAATAATTTTTTATGGGCATCTGAAAGTGTATTTGTTTGAAATGGACATATTTTTATACATGAATGAGATTGTGTATACACTTCTTTTATAACAATAAATCTATTTTGTAACAGTTTTTATAACAAATTGCTTTTTATAAAAAAGTTTACATTACAAATGGTTGTGTATACACTTCTTTTATAACAATAAATCTATTTTGTAACAGTTTTTATAACAAATTGCTTTTTATAAAAAAGTTTACATTACAAATGGTTTTATAACAAAGAGTGACACTTATTCCTTTACCCGCACCAAAAACTTCACCCCACCATTATATTGGTAACAATAAATTAGTCATTATATACTCCTATTAGCGTGAATAACACTCAGACATGAACACTAGTCAATATTTGCTTACATTAACGTAAAAAACACTCAGGTTAGTATAAAGTAGCTGAAATATTTATAAGCAAAGAACTTGCACCAATGTTCATCAAATGAATGTTCGAAACTGATACAAGTTCTCTTCATTTTTCTCGAAAAATCAATCTTGAATTTCATATTTTAAAAACAGCCATTCAAAGTGATTATTCGGGTTAGAAAATAATTTTTCAGATAAATTAAAATTAATTATAACATTTTAGAAATACATTTGATACGAATTAATACGAAATAATTTAAATTTTTAATTAGATAATTGAGTAATTTCGCACAAACGACCATTTAAAATCATTTACAGTGTTTTTTTTAATCAAATTATATTTGAGTCTAGTTATTTTCTCGATTCTCGACTTAAAAATAAATCGAGAATCAAGAATTCTCGCTAGAGAAACACCGAATAATCCGTTTCTTTTGTTATGTTCACTCACGAATGAATCGGTTTATTTTGAATAATAATATTTAGAATATATTTTTACAAAAACATTTTCATTAGATTTTTCTATTGACTAATTAGATAGTTTGGTTGTTTTCAGGCGCATTTAATTGTATAAATCATTTTACAATATCACCAGCAGTTACAATTTTTAAATGTTCTCATTCTTATTGATAAAATATTCTATTTTTCTCTTGATATACATCAGATTTGTACCACT
The DNA here is from genome assembly GCA_001938485.1 of Girardia tigrina. Classification (NCBI taxonomy): domain Eukaryota; kingdom Metazoa; phylum Platyhelminthes; order Tricladida; family Dugesiidae; genus Girardia; species Girardia tigrina. Next base: position 25,902 of record MQRK01223608.1, on the reverse strand, counting down.
ATCCGTTTTTATCTTTATTTCACGAATAAAAGTTATATTTCGAAATCGATGCGTTAAAAATATTTGAGGTGAAATGTGTACGTCGTATGTGTTTCTTGAGATGGAAGGACAAATAAAAATCACTCGGGTATAGGTCCGGTGAATGGGTTGAGGTTGTTTAAACACACCTCGATTTCGCTTGTAGACAATACACTTGCGTGTATTTGGAGAAAATGGAAATTGCATTTGTAACATTTTCACCTAGGTTTACTCGAAATAGTAACGTGAGCTAATTTTCACATCCATGTCATCAACTTACACCCCTGCACGGAAATCTAAAAAAATCCTTAGCATGAGAGATTTTCAGTGGAGAATTGATTTGTAAGTGCTGACAATTCCTATCATTAAATATTTTCTTTTAGTTAAATCCATCATTTAAAAATAATCCATTTAAAACCATCAAGTCCATGGTGCATTTTGAATGTTAATTTTAATATCGAAAGATCTTATTTATAACGCTTCCTATCTCTTCCAATAATTTTTTAAATTGAGTGCACAGAATTTTAAAGCTATGGATATTTATGCCCCCCATGCTCGACATCCAGCAATATTATTTAAACATTTCTTACGACTGTTTTCATGTATCTTACAGAGATGACTCGAAGTCTCCAATATATGTGGCATTTCACTTATTACATGTATATTGGTAATCGAGATCCGAACACAATTCTAACGGTCATGATAATTTATTGCTAAGTACATTCAATTTTTTGGGTACGGGAAATTATTTTTGAATTTATTGTATCATCTACTACTTTTACAATAGAAATTTTTAAGTTTTGAAACCTTCTGATGTACAGTTAGAACAACAATGTTCTAAACTGTTTTTTAGTGTTATAAGAGTGATCTTGAATATCTCTAAGTTTATTTTAAAATGTCTGACGATCATTTTTTTGATTAAGTAAGTACTTTTAAAACTTTAAAAATACTTTTTTAAGTACTTTTTAAAGATTCCACCAAAGTTTCACTTGAATAAAATTGTTACATGTAATTTTTACTAAATTAACATTGAATATTCATTTTTCAGGTTAAGTTCCTTATTAAGTCTCGAGATGTGGTTGTCAACATTCAAAAGCGCTTCATCAGTGTATCGTTGAAGGGTCATCCACCGTTGTTGGAAGGAAATCTATATAATGATATCAAAATCGAAGAGTCCACGTGGACTATTGAAGATGGCAAGGTAATCTACATATCTCTGGAGAAAGTGAACCAAATGGAGTGGTGGAACCGTGTCACCGATAAACAAGCCGAGATCAACACGAAAAAAGTCAATCCTGAAAATTCCAAATTGTCTGATTTGGATGGAGAAACGAGAAGTATGGTGGAGAAAATGATGTATGACCAGAGACAGAAAGAGATGGGGCTGCCTACCTCTGAGGACCAGAAAAAGCAGGACTTGCTTCAAAAGTTTATGGCCCAACATCCGGAAATGGACTTCTCGAAATGCAAATTTAATTAAACTTTTTGTAATTTGTGTGATTCAATAAAGAACTTTTTCTAATTTGACATTTCTTTTAAAATTAATTCAACTTCTTTAGAGGACAAATGTATTCGTTACTTTGAAAAATGAACAAAAGGTTCAGGATTTAAAATTAGATGAATATGTTGATTTTACCCATTTGTTTTAGTTTATTTAATTATCAAGAAACGTGTTTGTTAAATTAGCAAAAATAATTAGTAATGATGTCAAAAATATCTACAATTGTGGAATCATGTACCAAAAATATAATAGTGATAGTAATAAACAAGTACCTACTCTAAAGAGGTTATATATTTATATTCCATAGTGTTTCAATGTATAATTTGTAGAGTCGTTTATAATATTATAATTATAAGGATTTTATTTTCTCAAGTTACACTATGAAATTTTTTCTTTTATTTACATCTCATTTTTTGCAGGATAGTAGGGGGGAAATGGGGATTCTCCCTCAATCAATAATTGACCCCCCGGGGGTTGTCCGTTGCCATAGCAACGGTTCCGGTTCACTTGGTATCGGTAACCAATGTCTTAGTTACCATAGCAACGGTAACCATGGTAATTTTTCATTAGCAACGGATACAGTGAGTCAAGGCGGTTTTTACCGTATCCATAGCAACCGTAGAAAAAAATGCTAACCGATCACTGCACAGTGCCTAGATGTGCTACTTCAATTTGCCGCCGTACCTCTGGACTGTAGGTGCCCATTAGTTCGGTGTCTTCAAAAAATGTTTTGCCTCGTTGTTCTGACAGGCCCAGCAATTTCGGGCGATTATTTTCCAACATATTTACTTCGGGTTGGCCGTTATTATTCAGTAATATACCATACTGTTCCTCTGCTTCATTGACGCTCTCGTATTCCGATTCATCTGATGGGTATGGATGTCCATCTGTCGATTCTACTTCTTCTGCTTCTGTCGGTGGTTCCGGCACATCGATTTCGCTGTCTTCTTCCTCAAGGCTGTGTTGCAAGGATGGGAATGCGGGTTGGTCTGGCTCTTGTTCCATAAACAGTTGTTGCATGACCTCTTCAATATCGTTGTCTCTTGTAATGGTGTAAATTTGATAATCCGATTCTCCCTGACTAATTCGTTTCTGTAGTCGATTCCTTTGTATTTCTTCCACTGATCTCTCAAATCGTCTCCAATCTCTTAGATGTTGATCATCTTCTCCGTTACTTTCGCCTTGTAACAAATTCACTGTTGGATTATTATTGATAATTATTATTGATTATTATTGTTAGATTATTATTATTCTGCTCATATTGGTTGCTCCTTGGCTCGTCGATGGTTGGTTCTCCATTTTTCTGAATCGAAAATTTACCGTTATTTTGCTATTAATTGCACCAATTTAAAGTTTTTCAATACTTTCGGCTGTCACGGAAAATTTTTACTTCGGTCCGTGCCTATCACGGTACCAAATCCGTTTAGTTTTTCCACAATTTTATTTTTTAATCACAAAATTTCGTCTCAATTTTTAATTCCTCCAAATTTACATTCTTATCTCTCAAAAATTTTCATTTTATAACTTTATTTCATCTCACAATTTTCATTTCATTTCGTCTTCATTTTATTTATTCTCAAAATCTTAATTTCCACTTTTCCAAAATTCAGAATTTTAAGTCATTTCTCACAAATTTTTGATTTCCTTCATTGCCCCTTCGATTCCTCTCTGTATCTCCTAGGCAAGATACACGAGAGCGCCTCATTTGTCCAGTTGGCATCTGGGTTCCCTACTGCGGCCCGAGCTGTTTACGGGGACTTCCCCCGGTTTTTTTGGTGTATCTCTCACCACCTTTGATCACCGTGTCGGTCACGGGGCACCNCCCGCCAATTTATTGGTCACACAGAGGCATGTCCACCCTCTGAGACCGACTCCGCCCGCAGACTGTTCCGGAAATATTTGGCCTCTCTCCCGCACCTTTTCATCCGGGCATAGGTCTCCTCGGTATGAGTCAGGCGACGCAGACCCTTAAGACGCGAGAGATTTCAGGGGATCCAAAAGAACAAAACATCGTAACGGTTTGTCCTCCCAGGTTTCCACCAACTCCCCGGGTTAACGATACCCGTTTGAGCGGTTTCTCCTTAGGATGGCACCGGACTCTCCGAAACGACAAAAAATATTTCTCACTTTGAAAAGAATGAAAAGACCAATCGATCCCATATTGCAACGAGGACGGCCGGTTGCGTCTCCGCGAGTCGGAGTTCAAGCTGGTCTTCACCTTACTTCCCTTTCTTTTTCACCTCGACCTTTATTTCGGTGGTGATCCGTAAAATTGTTCCATTCGAAGGGACTATCGCCTCCCAAAGGCTCAAATAATAATTTTTTATACGTCTCCCTAAGACATAAATTTTTATTTTTTCTAAAATCACCTCATGCAGACATAATTTTAACCAAAATGTTTTACTTTTATAACGCCTTCCATGGCATAATTTTATATTCTTTTAATCGCTTCATACAGGCATAATAATTTTCTTTATGGCGTGATCTTCTCATCTATTTCCACGCTCCTATTCTCATCTTATTCTAAATACAACATCTTATTAGTGCAATAAATCTATTCAACTAATCGAAAATTTATTATCTTTCAATATCACCATCGACGTCACTATCAAAGTAATTATAATTTATTTCCAATTGAGTTCGTATCTATCTCTCATAATCTTCAACTAATGCCAGCACGACCTTAGTAATCTTTAAGTTTTCTGATATACTGTGTTAATTTCGTCCTTTGTTTATGATTGTTCTCAAGGGGTATGGCTGTCGTCGTCGCATAATTTGCAGGCAAACCTTGATCCTCTCCACTGTGGCCATTAACCCTTCTTGTTTGTCCAACAGTTTTATTAATTTCTTTTGAGATTTCCTCAACTCTCTTATTATTTTTACTTTATCAATTTTCATTTCTATAATTAAAATATCATATAAAATATCGCACTTTCCTTTCTATACGCAATACGTTTATACTAATATATTACCACTCAAAGCGTTTATTAATATACGTTAATTATTTATAAAGAAATTCAATTGTCATAACAAAAATTTATTTTTATGTTACATATAACTGTGCTGCTCGTTTAAGTTAAAATACAGGAGGCGGTCGCATTCACTTGGTTGATCTCGTTCTTGTATTTCCACGAAATGCCGATAACGTGCGCTGAATTCCTCAAAACTTCTTTGATTAACATCTGGGCCGAATTGCGTTAGCTTCGTCCACAGTCCGTCGAGCGCTACTTTGGCTCGGCGATTCAGTACTTTGACGTGACGTCACTCATGATGGCTCTCCCATTGCTCCGCGTCTCCCATCTGCTCAATAATTCTTCGGCTTGACTTTGCAACTCCTTTCTTTGGATGATTAATCTGGCCACCTTGCGGAGTTGTTCTTCCATGTCTACCACTTTCGGATCTTGTGGCATTGGTTGAACGATTGCGATTGGTTTATTCATACTAGAAAAATGCCTCAACAATATCACATTTTATTATTGATCCAATTTGTTATAAAACGCAATTATTATTTATTATTAATTTAACATTAATAATAAATTAGCTTAACATGATTATCGACAAATTCTCGTTATAATTTCTCTTTATGTTTCTCTTTTAAAATTTGTTTTTACAGATTCCTTTTTATAATAAAACAAACCATAACTTTTACTCAAAGCATAAAGGCTAATCGTTACTCTTTTTGATAAACAAAATAAAATTTCTAAAACATTTATTTTACTACTACACTTATAGTCAGACATTACTAATCAAGCACATCAAGGGTGCTGAAATATCACGTCTCTTCCAATATTGTAGGAGTAGTTCCAGCTCTTTCGAATAAGACGTCTAGCTTCTTCCTCGAAGGGTGTCAGCAAAACCCGTTCTTGAGTGATCGTTTCTTGACGCTTTTGGATCTAGACTTGTTGTTCACTAATCATCTGGGTGAGACGTTTATAACGATGGGGACCTCTTGATACGTTTTTGAGGAGGGCCTTTCTTCTCTGTTTCAGGTTCAGTACCTGGCGTTGATGTCATTTGACATTTTTCTGCCAAACGTAGATGGCCTCCCACCGAAGTGTTAGTTGCTGATGAAGTGTTTCTCCCGTCATTTCCAAGGGGAAGTCAATTAATTTTTCTCCTGCTAATTTTTCTTCGATGTCTCGGATGGTGTCTTCACCACTATCTAGCTGGCGGATCCCCTCCCAGATTTCTGTGTTGATCATCTAAAATATTGTTCCGATTAGCGATATCAACTCGTTATGTCATATATGAATTTAATAAAACACAAAAAGAAGAATCTTTCATTAACACATTTATTAGATTCTATCAAACTAATTATCACTATAATTGTCATGATTAATGTTTCTGCTTATGCGACTCATCGTATCGGTCTCATCGATGTTCACTCTTCATTTGGTTACATCGGAGGGCTCTTTTTTCCATATGAGGATTGAACTTAATGCTCCATTTGAGGAATTGCCATCGGCGGATTTTGCAGATACTCATGCGGGAATTATCCAGTCTCCGCATTATTGAGTGATCCCTGTTGATTATTCTTGTTCTCGCGCATTTTATAGCTTCTTGCGGGTGTCGCCGTTCTTTTATTTTCTGTAGACCTTCTTGGGCTTTCTTCGATCGCCCCATCATCCCTTGGATCTCGTCTAACGTCTTGGTGATTGCCTCAATCCGTTCCTCAATTTCGGGGTCTTCCATCACGGCTTGTAGATTAACATGTGGCGGTCTCGACTCATCAACGGTCGTTTTTGTTCCATTTGCCTCCATCTGAATGTAAATTGTTTCAATTTCAATATCTTTCGAATTTCCTTTCTTAAGTCGTTTTTAACTAATTTTGTCATTTTTAACGATTTTTTTTCTCATCGTGGGGGTGCTCAAATGCAATATCCCGACTGAGCCCCCAAAAATGTTGTGCTCCCCTTCAAACAACATTAATGATGACTCTGAGCCCCCATCCGTTTTCTTAGAGTTCAACGGCAACTCTAAAAATCACCATCTCTGTGTATAGATACTCACTACACTTGGGGAGTAGACGCGCCTCCTTTGGTTACATCAACAAGTTGTGTAAGCATCGGAACGCCTTCGGGTTCTTGACCAGTAGCGAGGATGATCCGACTGGTGTCTGAGCTTCTGGAGAGGTCGATCATTTGATTTTACAGTTATTCAAATTCATCTTCATTTAATTGTACTGGACAATGATATCTCAGAGAAACAAGTGACGGTCAGCCCACGTGCCCCTATGCATTCTATGGGATACCTGCACCATCTCTCTAAAATCATTGCTCAGGTAAAATTCGATTAATGAATATTTTCGATTGTACACACCATATTTTAGCTCAATTACATTTTAGTGATGTAAGGGGAAAGATTAGTTTAAGAAAAGACAATAAAAGAATGAAAGTTGATTTCAATAATTTTATACATGTGAAATAACAATTTTATTTTATATATCAATGATCAAAACTTTAACAAGAACATTTAATGCGATCCACCATTAAAAGTAAATATAAGCCATTTATCAATATATCGAAAATTTCACATCGCGTAATCTTTCATCATATTATCATTTGCTAGCTGCTGATACTTATTTCTAACACAAAATTATTTTAAATGTATTACCAAATTTACATTTGTTCACTGTTGATATTTTTCTTTAATTTGAAGTTCTAATGAATAACAAATAGTGTTGATAACTCCGATAGGTTTAAAGTGTATATCTTTGTTGAGTATTAGAAATCTTTAATATAATTATTTACTTTTAAAACACAAATCTTAAATCTTGAATCTTGAATCACTAATCTTTAATCTGACTCCAATTAATCAGAAAGGACTTCCAACATAAATATATAGACAATGAACACAAATTCTTTTATGAAACTTTATTTCAAATAACAAAAATTAACAAGTCAAAAATAATAATAATAATTCAATTCTTGATGACAGAACACAAACACAAAAACAATGTTTCGTACGAGTTAATAGATTACAGTAAAAACTGTGAATCTCCAAAACGAATGAATGTTTATATTTAAATTAAACCTTTTTCTCCCATACGGGATACTTATGGTTTAAAAAGATTAATATTTTTTAAAAAGAATAATAAATAATAAAAATAATTCTATAAAATGAGTTTACTTCTTTCATTTTGTTTTAGATGAGAGAATTTTTTGGGCAAACTAGACTAAATTTGCTGCTGTTTATATAGTAATTTTCATCAACCTTGAAAATTGATAAAGTAAAGACTAAAATATTTTTAATTTTTAATTCCAACTTTTGTTAAACTAAATATTATTTTGCTTGAAATTAATAATTTTACCAAAAAAATTATTTTAAATTTTTTTCTACATAAAATTTTATCAAAAGTGTTCATATGTATTTTTCGAAACCCTAACATCTTCATTAGTTATCAGCTACTTAACCGTTCAACTGTAACCGTCGCATTGCTCCTTTATTCGACTTTCTCCTCAAACATCTGTGTTAATCAATACACTATGGTAGCCCTGGGAAGGACTGTTTCTGTTTCATACTCTGACATCTTTTACGCGTTCTCGACTATGGCTTGTTCAGAGTCCAATTAACTCAAATCATTTCGGGTGTTCGTTGATACCACTAATAGCGCAAAATATCATGATGTCACAGAATCTCAAAGCAAGTTTTACATTCTGTACAATGGTTTTATTTCAATCACAAGGAATTATAATAGTAGTAGATTTCCAAATGAGGGCTGCTGCAAAAGTTATTAACGGATTTCTATATATGTACAATAGTTAGTCGGCCGTTAAACTCAATTATTTACAGTCTAATCCGAAAATAAAATTAAAAAAATAATTAATTAAAATAATTATGAGAATCATGAAGAGCTCTTTTATTCATTTACGTTAATTGAATTATATACGATTAAATAATTACAAAAAAAAGATTAATTAATTACTCAAAGGCATAAATCTAATCAAGTATAAACATCCCAAGAGAAAATTAATAGAATAATTCAAATAATTAAAGAACCAAAATATAAATGGGATTCTTCTAATATTAACCGGTATCGATGACACAATATTAACTCTAGGAGTACCGTTTCGCATCATCCGATCACATATTTCTCATCTCACTACTTTCCCTATTTCTTTAGACTCGTAATTATTATCCTACTTGTCATCATATTTAGTACTGCATCCTCACAAACAGCTTTTGAGTTTCATCTTAAATTTCCTCTATTAATTAATTATAAGATTCTAGATACTAATGAAATACGTTACACAGTTAGAAAGCTCTCATCAAAATCAACCAAAATAAAATGACCGACGACATGGATTAAAGCAATTGCAAGATATTTCAATTAGTTCAGACATTAAAATAAATTATAACATTAAAGTTAAATATTACAGTTAACAATAATGAAAAATAATTAAAGTGATTACGTAAAACCAAAACGAATTAAGTTAATCGATTACATGAGTGTAAAACCTTCCAGGATAAAATGTTTCCAATAAAACCGAATAATTGAAGAAAAGCAAAGTTTCGAATTAAAATCAATATCGCCGTAAATCAACGGTATTCTCCAGTTGGTTATCGTCGCCATTACTATCACTATCATTATCATCATAATCCATCGTCATTATCATTATCAATTTACGCAACCACACCCAAGGACCGCCATGTAGTGTATCACTCATTTTTTTTGGCAGGTAGAATTTTGATGATATTTTTTTTTAATTTATTTTCGTGCGTGTGAGGCCTCTGTATTTCTTTTGTATATGATACATATTTTTTTTACTTAATGTGTATTGTTTTTTTCGTGTGGTTGAATTTTTTTATTATTTTTTTTATTATTATATTGTGTATTATATAATATAATTATGTGTTGCATGATATATTATATAACATAATTATATACTGCCTATGGCAATATAATAATAAATGTGATCGATTTAATGATCACAAAATTAAAAATTCGATTAGAATTTTGACGTTTGCCAAAATTCTGTTTTCCGGATTTCGTTATCAAAAATTGTGATCATTTCCGTTTCACGGAAAACAAATTCCGGTCCAGAACCATCATCAACTGATTTACTTAATCCAGTTGATTATTCTAAGGACCGGAGACACAAAGAAGAAAGGATACGGCCTTTCAATTCAAAGGTGTTCCCCCAGAGTCTCAGTCCGACAAAG
>MQRK01223606.1:6664-18207 GCA_001938485.1 Girardia tigrina | reverse complement strand
ATACACCCGTTACATTATTTAAATGTTATAACTATTCTGCTGTAAATGTCATAAATTTATCAAATATATTGTGCTAAAATGTGAGAGTCAACAGACTTTTGTCCACAGCTGTAGGTTTCGTAAGTCAAGAACTAGAAGCAGATGCTTTATTGGCATTGCCTAAAAAGAATTCATTTAAAAAAACTTTAACAAGAAAAAAAGAGTGACTGCATTAATTTCCCTAAATTAATGCTTGATGGAAGAATAAAATTACACATTTTACAGTGAATTAGAAATATTTAAGAAATGGTAGATATCAATTTCCATAGAATTCTAAATAAAATACTTTTTTATGATAATAACTCAAAGTATGAAAAAGATAAATAAAGAAAATATAAATGATGAAGCAAAAAATCATTTTTATTTAACATTTATTCAAAAAATGACTTTTAAGTCTGAAATCTGCTTACGAGAAATTGCACATTTATAACATTCATTATTGTGTATTACAGTATTGATTAAATTTTTGGTAGTCATTGCATACGTTTGCATGTCCACATGAGTGATGTATGTTTCCAGCATTATGTTCATGACAAATAATACACATTCTTCTGTCTGTTTGTGAATCTCTGTTCATGCAATCCAAATTACGTAGAAGCCTTACATTTTGTATCAATGCAGTATTATTTGCAGTCTCACTTGATTCAATCAAGTTTTGTTTAATCAAGTATAGAAGTGAATTTGGAAAATTTTGATTGTTCAAATGTTTCTGAATAAATGAGAATTTTGATACAGAATTGTTCAAGAGCTGCTCTGTTAAAATTATTTGTTAGCATATCAGAATCAAACCAAAGAAGTAAATCTTTTTTTGATATCCAATAATTTTCAAAATATTGACAAAATTGAAAAAAAATAAATTCCTTAATAAATTAATTCACTAGGGAAATTAATTAATTAATAGAAAGTAAGCTAATAAAAAGAATGGAAAAATAGATAAATATTGAATAAATTAGTTGATTTTTTGTCCTTTTTCAAACAAAACCCATCTTTTTTAAAATCTTAAATTTTTATTTATTCATATATATATAATATAATCACATAAATAATATATAGTCTGAAAGTATCTTTTATTGTACTTAATACTACTTTTAATCTTTCTATGACCGATAAAAAACTTTTGACCCTTTTATCAACTATATTCAAGACAAAAAACATCGTTTCCTGGTGATTTTAATCCCTGGGTTCTTATTTAATGTTCCTAATTACGTACTGTTATTGCAGTAAACGTCCAATTAAACAATTAAATTTTTAAATTAAAATTTTAAAAAATTAAAGCCAAAAATAAGACAAAACAAAATCAATCATTTGATAATTTCGGTATAAATTTTCTTTTTTGAATATTTGTTATACTTTCAATCTTTGTATTTTTTTCCACATCATCAAAATTTAATTATTATTTTTTGAAGCCCTTTTTGGTGGTCAGATACTTCCTGTCAATCGTCAAGTCACATTAATATTTATTAATATCAATGCCACCATGATGCTATGAATTTGTCAATCATTATTATGTTTCTTAATATTTGTCACTAAATTGGAAAGGTTGTAGACATTTTTATTATAATAAAAAATAATCTGGCAATGAAAATATTTCTTTACCGTTCCTACCATACATTTTTTTTCAAATTCAATATAATTTTATAAATTGTAGGAATCCAGAAAAACTGTATAAAAGAATATTGACCCTAATTCACATACCTTTTTTTTTGGGGGGGGGGTAAATCTGCACCGAATAACATTTCACTCAGGTTCTTCCATTCTTAGCCTTCCCCAGTTCCTTTGATTTAGAAGAACTTTGCTACATTCTGCTATAATTTCAAAAATTTACAGAGACTTTTTTGCCTGGGGTTCAATTACTTCATGATGTTTGTAACTACTCGTCAAGGACAGTCAATTCGAACAAAACCATTTCCATAATATCATCACATTACTATCATTCTCCAATTCTATTGTTAAAATGGTGTCCTAAGGATCAGAGTTGTCAAATCAATATATATATATATATATATATATATATATATATATATATATAACGTGATTCAGAGCAATTTAGATTTTGAGAAGAGAATAATTAAAAAATATTTAAAAATTGTACAAATCGATTGCTACTTCCCTAAAGTAAAATTATTTTTAAAATATTGGAGATCGGTAGCATAAATGTTTTGATATTTATTAAAATAATTCAAGATTGATTCTTCCTAATATTTTAATCATTAATATGTATTTATAAATTACACAATTAAATATATTAAAAATATTTACTGTCCCGGTCAAAATATTTATTTAGAGTGATGTACTATTCTCGATGCGTAAATGTTGACGTATTTATTTATCTTAAAAATGATGAGAATTTTGGAATCAGAGATTAGTCTTGGTGAAATCAAAGTTTACTTGAATGTCAATTATTTTGAGAGTTAAAAAACTTTGTCATAACATCAAGAAAATAAGTTCAGTCAAGCCTTAAGGTCAGGTAAAAATAAAAATTTTATAAAATTTCAAATTCCAAGCACTGAATAATTGAAATATAAAAATAAAAAATTGTGAAAAAGAAATAAAAATTATATTAATTTACAATTTTTTGAATAAAAGTAAGTATATACATTTCTTCTTAAATAAAACTTACAACAAAAATAATAAATATCCTTAACTTTGATTTTTATAATTAAACAAACTTTTATATTTTATATAACAAATCTATTATTTATATTACAATAATACTTGAAAACAACTTAAATCTAAATCAAATCAAATAAATAATTCTTTTCAAATTCTAATGGGAATTATTGTGAAATTATGAATATTAAATTTCCTTAATTTAATTTTATAGTTATACAGAAAATTTTATATTTATAATTTCAGTAAATATAACCAAAGTACCAAATATAACTTTTAGAAAAGAAGTAAATATAATATATAATCTAATCATATAAAATAATGAAATTATTTGATGATTACTAAAAGAAAATTGAGATTACTTGAGCACATCTGAGAAATAATAAAGGTTAAAGATTAGTGACACGACTATTTGCATAAAGAAAAGTATCAAAAAAGATAAAAAATGAAATAATAATTAACTGAAAGCCTATAATTGAAATGATCAATAGAATGTTGGGAAATTTCGATTAACTTATAAGTTTTTATCATTTTATTTTCCTCGTTGTTAAATAATAATCTTAGTCGGAATTCCAAACCGAGTTTCTAATACTATTACTTATTTTTTTCACATTTAATTTTGGGGGGTATAAGTGATCCTAATTACTTAAATGTTCATATTTTTTCATGAATTATTACAAAGTAAGAATACAAACTCAAATACGTGAAATGTTTAATAAACAAACAAATTTTATCAAAGATTTTATAAACAATTGTGTAATACACAAACGCGGATACATGTTCAAATATTTATGGGAAATATTACAAAATTTAAAACACTTAAGATGTCGCAACCATGTATTCTTGGAATATGTACAATATGATAAATAATTATTTTCATAAGACGGTTATTTAAAATGACATGATAAATCATATTAATTTGAATTATTACAAAAAGTAAAGAAATAATAAGTAATTATTAAATTTACGTAGTCTTTAAAAAATAATATTTGATCTTTTCAATTAAAATATTTTATAAATAAAACACTTTAAACAACTTAAAATTGCAAAAATAGAAAAAAATATTTTTAAAGTTTAAACATTTATTTTATAATCATTTCGAATATTTTTTATGGTCGATATATAAATAATTTTTATGAAAGTATATTTAAATAATTGTTAACAATAAATGAACTATCGATGATTAGTAAAAAAACAAAATAGTTTAAAAATTTTGGATTTTAAAAAGCTATATAACTATGTAAATATGTTATTCTAAAATTTTCAGCAAGTAGTTAGTTCTTAAGTCTTATCTGTAATTATAATATTTTTATTACAAATATATTATTTATTAAATTATTTTAATTAAAAATTATTATTATATATTAACCCTAAGTATATTTTAGAAAAAAATATTATTATATATTTATAAAATTAATTTTAATTGAATTTATATTAAAAACACACTTGTAAAATAAAATGTATCAATGAATTTTCAACTGCTAATCGATTTACAAATTCTTAAAAATTATAACCAATATCTCATATTTAAATTTAATAAATGATTAAAAATAATTAAAACATTTTGGAAAAAGAAATAAAACATTAAAATGATCTATCATTTAAAATAAAATAAAAATATTTTTTTCCGAAAAAAAGTAATAATTTTTATTAAATAAAAATGATTAAAAAAATTAAAAATTTTCTTTTAAATATTTTTTTACTGAAAACAACAAATATATTATTATTATTATTTAAAATTTAAAATTTCATTTCGTTAAATTAACACGATAAAAAAACAATTTTTATTTTTCAGTGAATTTGTTTTACTGCATAAATATCATCAGTAATAAATAAATATAGTTTCAATCACGTAAATGGATCAAGTGGATTTACTGAAGAGAAAACAAATTAGTGTTCGTGGGATTGCCCAAGCCGAAAACGTTAACAATTTGAAAGACGCTTTCAATCGGCACTTGCATTTCGATCAAGTCAAAGATCGAAATGTGGCGACTCCTCGCGACTTCTATAACGCTTTAGCGCACACCGTTTGGGACCACATTTGCTCCCGATGGATCAGGACCCAGCAGCACTACCATATCAATGATCCAAAAGTCGGTTTTTCTTTATTTTGTGTCATAAATTTAGTAAAATAATGTGTTAAATTTTTTCTAGAGAATTTATTATCTTTCACTCGAGTTTTATATGGGACGAACGCTGACGAATACGATGATGAATGTCGATATGCAGGCGGCGATCGACGAGACTCTCTATCAGGTTCTACTGTCCGATGATAATGGATGTCTGAGTGAACGGTCGTCTTTCAGATGGGTCTCGATATCGAGGAGCTGGAAGAGATCGAGGCCGATGCCGGGCTGGGCAACGGCGGTCTCGGTCGACTGGCGGCTTGTTTCCTCGACTCGATGGCCACTCTTGGACTGGCGGCGTACGGGTACGGAATCCGGTACGACTACGGCATATTCGAGCAGATCATCAAGAACGGTTGGCAAATCGAGGAGCCCGACGACTGGTTGCGATACGGCAATCCGTGGGAGAAGGGCCGGCCCGAATATTGCTACCCGATTAATTTTTTCGGTCGGTGTCAGGATTCGGAAGATGGATCGAAACGGTGGGTCGATGCACAGACGGTTTTTGCGATGCCTTTCGATACACCAGTGCCTGGATATAGGAATAATACTTGTAATACGTTGAGATTGTGGTCGAGCAAAGCGCCGACGAGTTTCAATTTACAGATCTTTAATACTGGTGGATACATTGATGTAAGTTTCTTTTGGTTTCGTACAAACCACGCATATATTATATGTTAATACTCAGACTATATTATTATGTATGTAAATATATTTTTATAACACTTTTTCTATCTCTTTCATTGCTAGAAGATCTTTAAGCGATCATCTTAGCAACTAGGAGGTAAATAAAATTTTCTTTAATAACTATTATAATAATTGAAATTGACTTGAATATAATATACTTTGTTATTACTTATCTGCTCTATTTAGTCCAATTTCATCAATCCGATGTTCATACACTATAATCTACTACTTGAACTGCACCAATTCACTTGCCTACTGAATATAGAATTGAATAAAGTTTTGTAGTCCTATTCGAATTAATATTATTATCTGACAATTTTAGACGTTTATTTGTTCATTCGTTAATGACATTATTCTCATTTTTTACTGTGATATCAAATTTTCTTATCTTTATACTTTCGTTGAATTTGCTTAATTTCATATATATAGAATATATAATAGATTATTTATATATAATAGAATATTTAATTACTAATATTTCTTATAATTATGATGCATCACTTTACCGTAAAATTTAGATCGATTTCGTAAAATAATAGTATTTATTATAGTAATTTTTATTATCACTATAATTAAATAAAAACCAAAGTTAGGACTGATGTGAGATTTAATTGTAATTGTAAAAATACACAAAACAAAATTAAACTTACAACGTTTTTCACAATAATGTACAAAATTTTAGTCAAAACGTGTTGAATTAAATATTCTTTTGTTGCGAGATAGTGACGATGATTTGTGTTGTTAGTAAATAGTCAACAGCAAAAATTCTTCTGAAATTGGTAGGGAAATTATTTTGAACGAACAAAATGTTGCGATATAAAACGCTTCACAAAAAAATATTCGCGTAACAATTAGCTGAGAATAATTCTGTCCAATATTATATTCCTAATTCGAAAATTTCAGTATTAAAAGTAATCAGCGATTTAAATTTTCAAATCTCTATAGAGATAATTAATTAATCAATGAGATTATTATTATTTTTAGAAATATTATTTTGTGAGTTTTTTTACTGACTGATTTTTAAATTTGGAACTTTTTGAAGATTCAGAAATTTGTCCTGGTGATTTTATGTCATTTACTGACTGACTTTCATTTTTAAAATTCTTATCATCAACATTTTTAAGCAGCAAACCGTTACACTCTGAATCAAATTCATTTTCCATCTGACCAATTAATTTTTCAGCTCTTCCAACTGTTGGTTCGAAAAGGATCATTTAACGGAAGGGACTGTCCAGCATGTTTGATACATTGACCTAACAACTGATACCAACTGATTCGATAGTCATCTGGCAAATGAGGCACGTTAAAATTTTGATAAACTGATTTCTCTAACACTTCCAAATTGATTCACAAATTTCATTGTTTCAAGATGTTCCGAATAAACTGAACATTTTTTCAATATTTTTAATATCTTGATTTAAACATCCATGGTCATATATTGTCAAATTTTTCTCTAACATTTCACTAAATTTTCCTGTGTTAACACCAGCATATATACCAATTCCTATTTCCACAATTATAACAGCCGCTACAATAAAGATGTATAGATATAACAAACATTGACTTTCTTTTATAACTTCACAACATCCAGTTAAAAATGTGAAAACGCCAACAACACAACACACCAACCAAAGTTGATGTATTACAGTATTTGATATTGACATTTTGAAGGAATAAAATATTACTTAAAATTCAGATTAAATTCAGAAAAGTAAATAATGAATAAAGCGGGGTATTTTATTTATTTGATGCACTGTATCCAATAAAGTATTGGTAGATAAAAGTCATTTAATTTGTCTAATATACGAGCGACTGATTTCTTTTAGCTAGAGCTATATATAACAGTAAAAATAATGTTAAAATTCTGAAATAAATCTTGAAAAATAAAATAATTAATTAAATTTAATCAATCAACAAAAAACACGAATATTGATTATTTATAATTAAGAATAGTGTTAATTGACTTGTAATATAAAATCATTTAATTTTTATTAAAAATAATGTCACGTTTTTAGAAAAAAACAGCAATGAAAATGTTTTTAAAATTCTTAATATATATTAAAATTTTATTTTTAAGAATATTTTAAACGAAAAATTACAATTTTTATTTTTGAAAATGTTTTTAACTATCGATAAAAAAAATCAGAAATTTTATATTTATCAAAAATATTTATTAAAAAATAATTTCATCATTTTAATAATGGTTTATTAATTAATTTAGGAAAATGATTTTCGATGTTATTTTAATTTAATAATTTATGCTTAACTGTAGGATTTTCTTAATATTCTTTTATCATTTCTATAAAATCTAATTAATTGTACATTTTTTAAGAACATTATTACTTTTAACTATATTTATTTTAAATATTAATATTGTTTAATGTTTCAATATTCAATACTGGTTATAGGTGTATTTAATATACACCATCCAAACGACGAGACTTTTGTAACTAATGGGTGCATGCAAGAACTTATTCATGAAAATTAATAATTAGTCGTACTGATAAATCAAAAAAAGGGATAAAAATTTAATGTTTAAATTTACATATGACGTTTATCATTATATTTTTTAAAAACACAGTCTTACGAGTTATTCCAAAAAAATATTCATGTTTTTAAAAAGATTTCTTTGTTTCTGACGTCAAAAGCTCTTGGAGAAAATATATGGTTTACTGAAATACTCGAAATAATTAAATCTAAAATAAAAACTTTTTATATGATAATATTGTTTGAGATGTACATTTAATTTAAATATTTTAGGCGGTATGTGAGCGCAATAATGCTGAAAATATTTCTCGGGTTCTGTATCCAAATGACAATTTTTTTGAAGGAAAAGAGTTGCGACTAAAACAAGAGTATTTCATGGTTGCTGCTAGTCTTCAAGACATTATCCGAAGATATCGAAATATCCAGGGACCGGAGCCTCGCTCCTCATTTAATCAGTTCCCTGACAAAGTCGCTATTCAATTGAATGACACACATCCAAGCATGGCTATCCCTGAATTGATGCGCATTTTACATGATTTAGAGGGTCTTGACTGGGATAAAGCTTGGGATATTTGTACTCGTACATTCGCTTATACAAATCATACCATTTTACCTGAAGCTCTTGAAAGGTGGCCAGTCTCAGTTCTTGAAAGAATCTTACCAAGACATTTGCAAATTATTTACAAAATAAACTATCATTTCTTAATGCTTGTTCAACAAAGATGGCCGAATGATGTTGAAAGAGTCAGACGTATGTCATTAGTAGAAGAAGAGGGTGAAAAGAGAATCAATATGGCTTATCTTTGCATCGTTGGGTCGCACGCTGTCAATGGTGTCGCACAAATTCACTCAAACATTATCAAAGAACAAACGTAATTTTATAAATATTAAGTTTTTTTTATTAATATCAACATCTCATTTAGGTTTAGAGATTTCTCAGATTTGTGGCCAGAAAAATTTCAAAACAAAACGAACGGAATAACCCCTCGAAGATGGTTGTTATTGTGTAACCCCAATCTTGCGGATTATATAAATGAAGTTATTGGAGATACTTGGATTCAGAATCTCTCTGATTTATCAAAACTGAAACTTCTAGATAGCAATGAACAAGTTTTGAGATCTTTAATGAGGATTAAACGAGAGAACAAAGCGAAATTCGCCGAATATATCTTAAAACACATGAATGTAAAGATCAATCCAAATACAATGTTTGACATTCAAGTCAAAAGAATCCACGAATACAAGAGGCAATTGCTCAACTGCTTGCATATAATTGTCTTATATAACCGTTTGAAGCACAATCCAAATCTAGACATTGCACCAAGGACTGTCATGATTGGTGGCAAGGCGGCCCCTGGATATCACATGGCCAAGCTAATTATTAAACTGATCAATCAAGTGGCTGTCGTCATTAATCACGATCCAGTTGTACGCAAGAAGCTTAATGTAAATGACTTCTATGTGAAATTATCAAGTAAAATAATTTCTTAATCCAGGTTGTGTTTCTGGAGAACTATCGAGTGTCGTTAGCAGAAAAGATTTTCCCGGCGGCTGACTTGTCTGAACAAATATCAACTGCCGGAACCGAGGCTTCCGGAACGGGAAATATGAAATTTATGGTGAATTATTTTTATGGCGTTTGATATCAAGTTAACAGGATGGTATTGAAATGTATTTAACCATAATTTAAACTTGCTTTCTACATGCAAAACAATTCTAATGAATGAAAAATAAACCATAAATAACTTTACGAAAAAACGTTTACTAAAACATTAAAATAATTAATTAATTAATATGTTAATAAACTTTTTTTTCTCAACTCTGAAGTAAACTGAATTATAACTTGGACTAAAAAGTTCAAGTTATTTGAACAGTACCACTAGTAATTTACCTATAATATAATATTACTTTAAAATGTTTTTTTATTTTAATAAATTCTGTGCATGAAACGAATTTAAATGGGTATCATTAAATATCACTTGATAGCTGGAGCCGACGTAACTAATAGGTTTCGGGCTACAGAAACTGTTTGAACAGTGATGTTTGATGAAAATGAAATTATTTATTATTTATTTAACCACTATAATCTTGTGAAGTACCTTTTATTGTCAAAACATTCTCTGTTTTTGTTCCAACGTGTGTTCTGCTGCTAGAAATTATTCTAGACAAAAATAATGTTTCTTTAAAATACCGGTTTCAGGTGCTTTGACCACAGGTGCTTTGACCATAGGTGGTTTGTCCACAGCGGGGGTTTGACAAAAGGTGTTAAGAAAATATATATGAAAACAAAGAACTAAAAATAAGTATCCTATGTATATACATATATATATTTTTTGATTGTTTATTTAAAAAATAGAAAAGAAAAAAAATTTATTTAAAAAATAGAATTTGAAATTTTTTATTTAAAATTTAGAATTTGATTTTTTGAATAAAAATTTTTTCGATTCTATTTTTTAAATAAGCAATAAAAAAGTCTATTTTTTAAATTTTTCCTATATATATATACTTATTTCTAGTTATTTCTTTTCACATATATATTCTTAACACCTATGGTCAAACCCCCTGTGATCAAACCACCGCTGTGTACAAACCACCTATGGTCAAACCTCTGTGTACCAAAATACCATATTGGGGTTATTTGCTATTCTTACACTGATTGTACAACATAGTTATATGTTTAATTATAAATCATTCATATAAATGGACGTAAATTGAGACGACATTGATGAAATTATGTATTGACAATTTACCAAACTATGCCAGATACTGAGTTATTGAATAGTCTAATTCCTTGTAAAAAGAAACAAAAAAACTAATTGAATGATAACGAAGAGCTTTTATAACACAGAAAACTGACTGATAAGCATTATTTTAACTTTTAACGTGAAATGTAATTACGTACTTTGCTCTTTTTGCGTAAATTGTGTCAAAATCGCCTGTTTAGAACGTGTGAATAACTTTCTTGGTACATTTAAGCAGGATTTTGTAGTTCTTCCATGAATTCATTTTTATTCATAATTTTATCTTTACCCTCCAAAGTGATTGTATTACTACTAAATTCAGTGGTCTACTATTTTAGAGTCGAGGTAATGATTTGTCTCACAGATGTGAAAGATGATATTAATTAAGTTTTTGATGTATTCATAGAAAAGTGTGATAATTTATTAGTTACTGTAAAAGAGCTTACTGTAAACGTGTTTAAATATATAATAAATAAATATGTATAGAACTTTTATTTTAACACCATATAAATAAACATATATAACAAAAAAATCACATACGAGAGAGAGAGAACGGCATGGATAAATCTCGATATCGATTAGTGTTTATTGTTCAAAGGTTTTAAAGGAACGATCTTCTGTTGTAACAATGTCGATGGAAACGTCAGAGAATCATTTGGTTGCACAATGAGATTTTGAGGAAATAGATTATATGAAGAGGAGCACTTTCAGGGAGAATATTGATAAATTTGTTTGCAGAAAACTCCTTTACGAACCGATTTTACAAGAAAACGCCCCGCAGGCAATATAGTAAAATTGTAAACAGTAATATTAATGATTGTTTTTATATATATAATTATTTTATATATATATA
>MQRK01223599.1:8188-31302 GCA_001938485.1 Girardia tigrina | reverse complement strand
AGCAATAAAAAAAGAACATAATCAGTGATCTGATGATGACGGTTAAACCGTCGAAATATATTATCCTAAAATATATTTTTAAATGGCGTTTATTTGTTTTTAATAAAAAATTGCCATCTCTTTTCAAGTTTATTTAAAATAATTATGACTTAATTATTAATGAATATGAAAATGACATTATTTATGGATGAATGTTAACATCTTACCTTCTGAATCAATTTCTATTTTAAGTAATGTAACGGCCAAAATGCCGTTTACTATTTCTTTATCATTATTATGCAACACTCCCAACTGTTTTGATAGTTCATGAGTTTGAACAGACCAAGAATAAAATATAGATCTCGATAGAAAGCCTTTTGAAAGTACACATCCGTTGTCGAGAATTATAGAGCCATTTATAGCTTCTTGTAAATTTCTTGATGTAGTTAAATAGTCATTGAGCAATCTTAAATAGTATTTAAAATATTTAATAAAGTTAAATATTTAATCATAATCATATTACAGAAATAATGATTTCAGAACTTAAATACTTATCGGAACTCTAAACGTACGTTAAATTGGCAAGAAATATTGAAAGACTGTTAATAGGATGGATTGGTTTAAGTTATTTTCCGAGCTTTGCAAGAGGGAAAATTGCAAATATTGAAGTTAATGAATGTATAATTTTATTGTTGTTTCGTTTAAACCATTGGCTTTAAACTTTTACTCTTATACTCACTTTCACCGGGTTTTCGTTTTAAAATTAGTCTACCAATCACATAAATTCCAAAATAAGAATTCGATTTCAAATTTCAGTGAGATTTAATGCTATATAACTAATACGACAGTGTCAGAAATTTCAAAGTCTATGGAAGCCCAACATTTCGCAAGTGGATATCAAAGACTAAATGTATGGTTTAAGAAGGACGAGAAACAATCTATTTTCTTATCAATATCTAGAACTTTTTTTGGTGGATGGCGAAATTAATTTCTGCTTTGAATCAACACTCAACACGGCAAGATATTGGAACCATTTTATTTTATGCCAAAGGTTTTTGCACAAAGTTCGAATTTCCGTCAGCTGCCAATTTTGACTAAAATCATCTTTGCTGATTGGGATATGCGCAATATCATAATTTTGCAATTTTAACTATTCGTCTTAAAAATTCAATTTCAAATGCTTGAAGATTTGTTCTTAAAGGATTTCCTGTATATTTAGGTAATCACAATTCGATCAAAATATTACCATTAATAATTCTAATTTACTATCATCGCAAAGCAAATGCAGGTATCACTTTTCTGATAAACATATGTATTCCAAGTCATCCGTCAAAATGTTGCTCACCATAACCTGATTAAACATGCCTGAAAGTTTCGGAGTGGTAAACTTTCAATTATTTTCAAAAGAATTTTATTTAATTCTACAATTTTCCACTATATAGATCTCGATTTCTTCCGCTGAAAATCATTCAATCAAAGTCTGTACTATTTTCTTCTGCAAAATCCCTCATAATGGTTTAAACCACACTTTCATTGCCCCTACTTCAATGCTGTTCCAAGCAATCCGCGTATTTTCGAAGCATTATAATTATTTCTTCTAAGCGTCTCTAAGGGTACATAAACATCACTTTATTCACTTCTATTCCAACGAACAAGTCATTATATTATACCAAATAAAAAACAAATTACTAATTAACCACTCAATCAACCCTTGATTCCATTACTTCGAATCCATAGTCGAAAAATTCATTTCAAATTTGAATTATTAAGAATTAGGTGGCAAGGAAACGATAAAATCAAGAATATCTAAGAAACTGAAAATATGTAAAGTTTTTCATGCAAACCTACTATTCAGTTAAATAATATCGAACTTATTTACCTTTGTGAAGGTCTGTTTTAATTAATTGCAGTTTTTTTAATACACCCCGTCAAATTTAGTGGAGCTATTTGTTTTCTGATTTTAAAGATAACTGAGAAGAAAGAGGTAACTTAGTACCTGCAAGAAACATATGAAAGGAAAATACCATCGCATTAGAGAGTTTTATTCTAACAGGAACTGTGTTTTTGAGATTCTATGACTTTTCATCACACCTGCTCAAATATAATAACATAAAAATTATAATATATATTAACAGTATGACAAATAAGCGATTGCGTTTCAAAACGTCAAGCAACTTGATCACCTGTAACTTTCCACTGCACGCCTGATCTGCTCATTAAGTTTTACATATTTTTTCTTCGACCTTCTTTGAATTTTGGCTACGGCTTATAAAATATTTGGTCTGCATTGCAGTTTCTTTGATTATTCCCACAAGATAAGTCCACATTGATAAATTATTGTATAAGAGCAAGGATTAAAAGCTACTATGCCATCCCTCGCAAATATTTGTTGTAAGTAAGATACCGTCAATTGCTGAATCATGTTGATTCCAAGCACTGGGATAATTTAAAGCAGGCATGTAGCTTTCTTAACAGTATAGCATTCGTCTTTCTCGTACATACGTTCGCTCAAAATAGGAAAGCAAGTCCTCCAATGCCTTTTGTCACGGCATAGTATCAGCTAATTTATAAAATGCTTCTGAAACCTCCTCAAGTGGAACGTGGACTAAAGCAAAAAGACATCTTATGTTATTTTGAACTTAATCATTTGATTCATAAAAAGAACACAATTCAAATTCTTGCACTTTCCTTGTAACAGACTAGCAGAGATGAAAATAACAACCAGTGACACTAGTAGTTGGAAATACATATATACAACAAAAAGGAAGAAAATCCACCGATTTCAAAATCCATAAAATCCATATAAAATTTAATTTTAAGGTTGATGAATCGTCCGGCGATGAAACATCTGGACACCGTTTTTGAGCCAGAAAAATAAGAAAACTTCAAGAAATAGTCCAAGAAAAATGTGAAAATTTAAACATTATTATGAAACAAGTGAATCAGTTAGAGATAGCTATCAAATAGATTCTGCGCTGAAAGGAAGATTGTTCCGAACACGCTGAAGGGTATTGGAGTCAGAACATTATGCGACCCATTTGGCAAAAGATTTATGACAGTGGAAATTCGAAAAAAGCGTATACAAGTATATGAAAAATGTGGTCCTGTTTGATGCTATTGGACGTTTTCTTAAAGAAAAATACTATAACGGGAGATGAGATGCCACTGAATCTTTATATTTTATCTAGTAAACATAAGTTTCTTGAATATGTGTTTCAAGAAAAAAGCCCCAGAAAATCATTTATTTCGAGAGTAACTAATCCAAAATGTCTTAAGAACCAGGGCCTGAATCTTTTGTCTGTTAATGAATCAGTGATCACTGCTCATAGAACTTTGGATACAATCAAGAAACTTTGTTCCGAGTGCCTTGTTCATGTTTCATCATTCGAAGAAGCATCTGTTTCTCTGGATAATTGAGTCGAAAAATGATCTCATGAGACTAGTACAATAATTTTTCTATGAACATGATTCTATTTTCTTCAAAAATGTCTATAATAAATAATCAGATTTTTAACAACTGAAAATCATAAAAATTTCTGAAAGATTGAATTTAGGTAAACCAGTCTGACTTAAAATCCCTGCTATATGTTTAACAAGAAATTAAAAATTATATTTTATGGATTCATTTAAAATTAAACTAAACATGAAAAAAACATGAATTTTAATCTTTATTAACTTACCTTAATCCCGCTCTTAAGGTGATAAACTCCAGTCCATTTAAGACTAAGATTAATGTTTGATCTCTCTTTGATAATGTGTTAAAACCAATTAACTTTTCGGCAAACTGTTTAACTACTTTCAAAGACTCATGAAGTTCATTTATGACGTAGGATGTAATATCTTCAGACTTTACTTTCTTTTGAATTCTTTCAATAGAATGAAATTCTTTCAATGTAATCTAAAATTTGGTATCATAAACAAAAAGCTGGTGTAGTAGTGATACCTTTTCTAAACATCTCGGTTCAGAAAATTCGACTGCTGTTTTAATAGTTGACAGTAAATTCACAACAGTACATACCGACTGGGTACCGTTATTTTTCATTTTTACTTTTGATGACAGTCTTCCTCGGCGTCCTTTTAAACTTTCTTTTCTAACAACTAATAATTTATAAAGTTTATTTACATTTATTTACATTTGAATATCAATATAACATATAATATAGTTTATAGGTTGAATTTCTTAATGATAAATTACCATACAGAATTATGAAGTATCAATCTATTACTTTAAGATCTATTTTCTAACTCTTACATAGGAAGCTTTACTAAAACTATTATCCATAAAACATATTTTGGCGATAGAACACATCAATGAAAATTAATTAAAATTATTGATAAATTGCTTTGAAAAAAAATTTGAAAAGTTGCGATTATGTTTGGTTAAAGGATAAAAGTTTAACCAATTCAAAAATAAGATATGACAAATAATTAATTCTGGATGTGAATATATTTAATTTTGGCTAAAAATGATTAATAAATCTTTTAGAAAATTTGGCTGAATTTTCCAATTTTCTTACTGTCGTTTATTCGAGCAGCAGCCTTTATAAATTTACATAATAATTTCAATTCCCTTTTTCAATGAAAGAACGTATACTCTTTTGCAGAACTTTTCCATAAAAACATAAAGATGATTATGGATTTTAATCGCAGATTATTTTTTGATGAATATTCTTTTTGTCTTTAAGTAATTTACAAATAAAAAATGATCGTGTTTGGTGCTCAAAAAGGAGATGAACCACTAAAATCAAAAATAATAAAAAAAATTCCTAAAAAATAATGGCGGGGACAGGATTTTCCAAAAATTTAAAGATAGGTCAAATGTAATGTCAATGATGAGAATTCATTTTAATCAGGATTTTTTGAAAACTTTTGTGATTCGTACACTTAAAAGAAGATTAAAATTTTCTTAAAATATTTTCAACAAGTTGCTACTTCTTAAATGATAATAAAAACACAGTGGAATTTCGCAAGGAAAATTTTGGTAAAAGGCTTACTAATTAAGGATTTAACTCTCTTTACAAGGTTAACCGTGTGAGAAGTGGTTGCAACAGCAATATCAGAATTCATTTTTTAACACCAAAATTATTAATATTTAATAAGCATATTAACATTAAAATATTTTACCTTTTAAATTAAAAAAATAATAAATTATTCTGGCGAGTTGCAAATTTAAATTAACTCCTCATAAATCGTACGACTGACTTCAGCTGATTTTGATTTTATCATTACATAGAAAGAAAAGTCCACTCAAAAAATTTTATTCAATAAACAACTTAAATAAAAAAACAACGTTGCAGATTATGTCTTAAAGAATAAAATGGAAATTTTTAATTAAAAGAAACAAATACTGAATGCCAATTAGTATTGTCAATTCCCGGTTTAACGAATTTTTACGGTAGGGAATAAAATTTCATTTATGAAGGTTTTTATTATGAAAGACAAAATCCTGTTTAATATGTTAGGTTTATGCGTCTTCGGTTTCTAAGAAACGTTAAATATCAGAAGTACAATATATTATAATTAAAACTCTTAATGATGAATGAAGACTTCATGAATTGTTATTTACGCTTAGTTAGCATAGCATGTATACTGTTTTCGATACTTGACAATTACTACTTCATCAGTATTTCAGTCTTGATAGTAGGAGTTCAGCACTCGATTTAGGAATATTCGAATCTCTTACTAAATCACCAACTTCTTCCTCGTTAAGAAAATGACATTCAGCTAGTAATTTTTCTACAAAATCATCATCATCTTCACAATCACAGTAATCAAGCAAATCATGTGTATCATAATAGTCTCTGTATATATCAAGGGGAGGAACTGGAATAGGAAGGTATTGGTCATGTTTAAGGGGCACGATATATAATTACCTATAAAAATAATTCAGTTTCTGTTCAGCTTGTGTTTTTTGAAGGCCTTTACATCGACCATGCAGAAGAATCAAGTACTAATATTATTTTAGGTTCTTTCCAGATTCGAAAAACAGAAAATACCATGTATTTATAATTACCACACAACCATTCCTCCAACGTTAATTTGCAGCAATCATAGATAACATGTGGAGATCATAATTTATCCTGATGACCAATAGACATACCAACTTATAGCTCGTAGGCTTCATAACATTTAGTATCTTAATGAAATCGTACATCTCACTTTTTTCAGACCAATATAATTTCGACACACATGGTAAAAGAAATCAGAAGGTAACTTGCAATGTCTACTCGTTCATATTTTAGTCAAAAATGTTTATAATCATACCTAAAAACAAAAAACATAATTATTATTGTAGTTATTACATCAAAGACTTGAATTTATTATATCCTTAATGTGAACATAAATTAATTGACTAAAAACTTGTAGCTGCAACAAAATAAATATTACAATTGTAATCAGTACACCTGATTTACAGGGTGTCCCATAGGGAATGCCTTCTCTAATTTTGAAGTTTAGGGTATATATATTGTATATTGACTAATAAATTTTTTTTAAAAATCTAGCACCATATAAAAATTACTTAACAAAGTTTTTAAAAAATTTTGGAAAAACAAGTTAAATAATGACTCATTTTATACATTATTCAATTTTAAAAAAGTTTTTTGAAGTAAACGTATGGCCTAAAATAAACAGTTACAAAGTTATTCAATAAAAACAATATTTATTAATATAATAGATTTTCAAAGTGAGATCCTTCTGAAACAATTACATTTCTTAATCGTTGTTCAAAGTTGTTTATAACTCTTTTTAACATTTCAGGAGTGATTTCTCAAATCCTGGCTTCAATTAGATTTTTTAAATCTTCCAAATTAACCACTGGAGTTCTATAAATATCATCCTTTATGAATCCCAAAAGAAAATAATCGCGTGGATTCAAATCAGGTGAATAAGGAGGTCAACATATTCCTTTCTCTGAATCCAATCAAATTATTCGACCGTCGAAATGTTCTGAAAGATAATCGAATACTTTGCTGGTTCTATGCGGTCTAGCACCATCTTGCATGAAATAAAAGTCGCTTATTTTTCCCAAACCATACAAATAAGGTACCACTTGTTCTTGAAGAATGTTTAAATAAACCGTTGATTTAATATTTTCAAAAAAGATAACCGCTCCAATAATCATTTCTGAAGATATACAACACCAGACAGTTAATCTTTTCGAATGCAAGGGTTTAATAATGGAATAAAGTGAATTTTCTGATCCCCAGATTCTACAATTTTACTTATTAACGTATCCTTCCATTTGAAAGTGCGCTTCATCTGAAAAAAAAATTCCAAAATCAATATCGTTATTTTCTGCCATTGTCAACATTTGATTTGTAAATTCTAAACGTCTTTCACCAGAAAGTTGATTTATGGGTTGATTGGTTTGAATCTTGTATGGAAATAACGACAATTCTTTCTTGATAATTCTTTGTACAGATGATTTACTGATGTCCAGTTGCTTGCTTGTCATTCTAATCGGACGGACTTTACTTGATCAATTCCTCAACTTTCTTAACATTTTCTTCGACCATAACCGTATTTTTTCGTTTGCATCCCTTCTTTATTGTCCTTCACGCTACCAGTAGTCATAAATATGTCAAATACTCTAAAATAATGATAAAAATAGTTTAATTCATTTTAAATGCCTTTACTAACATTATAATTGTCTTTGGATCTATATTGTGGTGATTTCCAAACTTTTTCTTGAATAATATAACCGCTTCTGGTGGTGAATTTTGTATCCCGATAAATTAAAACCATAAAACATCATTTTTCTGTAGAATATCGGTTCCTTTTCGCTGAATAAAGATGAAACTTGAGCACTGTCGAAACTAAAACACACTCTAAATAAACAATATGGATTCTAGGGATCAAAATTTAATGACAAATTGATCGATTTATTGTTTTAATCGATGGACTTAATTCAAATGTCGATAAATCAAAATTTTTAAAACTTATAATTTATTGAATAACTTTGTTACTGTTCATTTTAGGGCATATGTTTACTTCAAAAAAGTTTTTTAAAATTGAATAATCTATAAAATGAGTCATTATTTAACTTGTTTTTCCAAAATATTTTGAAAAACTTTGTTATTTAATTTTTTATAAGATGCTAGTTTTTTAAAAAAAATTTTATTAGTCAATATACAATATATAGACCTTAAACTTCAATTTAACATCAAAATTAGTGACGGTATACCCTGTGGGACACCCTGTAGTATATTATAATAGAATATTAATTTTTAAAGCATAGTCTAGAAATATAAATTTATTTTTTCACAACAACATTACAAAAGAAATTTAAATAATTTATACAATAATATTTTTATATAGTCTGATGAAGTTTAAACATTTGTAGTTGATTAGTTTTAAGAGTCTGTGGTAAACTAATTTCAGAAAAAAATAAAAATTTACTTTCTTTCACCATTCCTACTTTGATACATTTTAAATATCGACAAAATTGGCATCTGTTGCGATTTTGTTTGTCTATAACACAGTTTTGACTGTGTAAACATACGTATGTTTGGCTGGCATTCTTTTGAATTGTTCTCTAAATTTGTGTAACACATAAAATAAGATGGATTAATATCAAAAGAGATTAAGTTATTAATCAAAATACCACATTTATAACATCATTATAATAACTGAAAAAAATAAAATTTAATACTGATTGTTAAAGATAAATATTTAGAAATTTTAAACAATTCTTTTTTTTAATAACTCATTTATTCTATCAATTATTTGATTGGACGAAACATATAACAATTTCTACACTATGACATATCATACAAGCATTAGTAATTGTGACTGGTCGTATATTTAACCTCATTGCAAAGTAAATGCAGCATAGAATTTTTACAGAATTTCAGTTTGTGTTGAGAAACATGTTTTCAATCTGTGGTACGTTTACCATTTATAAGCCCTGTATGGCGAATGTTTTTCCAGCTTCTAGTAGATAAGAACTAGTGCAGGTTGTTAGGAGAGACGAATCGAAATGAGAAATAGAGAAGAATATTTACGTTTTAAGGTTTAATGGATAAATTAATGTGAAAATGAAGATATTTTGTGGTATAAAATTCTGAGTATAAATTACCATATCAAAACTAGAGTGTCGTATTAAAAAATTAACTTTAATATTTTTTTTGTAAATAATATTGTAACAAATATGACTCTTGTACACTATAGATTCGATTATTCTATTTATCCATTTGGCTTATAATCATTTATATCAATGAATTACTAATTCTGAAAAAGAACTTTTATAATCAAATGTATTATCTATTATTTATTATCATTTTAGTTTAATGTTCAAGCTATCTCCTAATTCCGTTTCTCCATAAATTATCATTTTGATCTCTCAGAATCTATTAAATTGAGTTTTTATAGCTCTCAAGATTTGAATCTGCTACTGTAAAAGTAATTATTTTTTAGAGTAAAAATGAATGATCGGGTCAAATTCTATGAACGGATTTATCATTATTTAGATTAACACTAATAACTCAATGATTTGATGTTTAATTTATTTAGTTTAGAAGATTTCAATATCAAGTCCTCATGAATACTAAAAAATTAACATTTTGGCATGATCTATTTTAAAAAAAGAAAGAATTAATTACACATCAAAAAATTTTTGAAAGTAAAATATTGGTTGCTGAAACACACTGTAAAATTTAAAGATTCGAGTCGTAAATTTGTGGAAAATTATCTCAAACATCAAATAAATAGAAGAGACTGAAATGTTTCAAAGTTAAATATCAAAAAGGATTATCAAATTTAAAAGATTAACAAAGAGTTTAATGATAAGCAAATTTGAATCATTAAAGGGGAAATTACGGCATAAAACTTTTATTATTCTTAAAGGTATTTTGTTTCAAAAAGCAGTATTTTCCATCTAATGTTAATCTGAGTTTTTGAGTTATGTTAAGAGAACTCACACATTTTTTACAATATTTATTGCATTCACAATTTGGATCATTTCTAAGACAAACGATAGTATTGCTTTCACTTTAATTCATCGCTCTATGCTTAATACTTCTCATCCAAAATCTGAAGTAACTTGATGTTTTAAATTTTATTTAAAATATTTAATTTAAATATGACTGGTTAAAATAAAATTACTTTTTATTATCATTTAAAAATATTAATCCGATTTAATTATTTAAAAATTTACAAAAATAAAAATAATAAAATCATTTAAAATTTACAATCATAATAAATTAAAAATTTGAATATTAATTTGAAATTTTAATAAATTAGTTTCAGATTATAAGAATTAAAATATTAATCACACATCTGATTCGAAGAGACATAATCCAAAATCAACACACAATATTTAAACATGTAAACAATACACAAAGCATCGGCATTCCAAATATTCCTCACAAGTTATATGAAATTATTCAAAGGAAGAAGAAAAACTAAGAAAAAATTATTGAAGATTAAGTTATTATAAAGAGATAAATAAAATTTTAATTTCTTTGGGTATAAGAATTTTTATGCCTCATTAAATTGTTATCCATTATCAAATTATTGGGTAAAAAACATAAATTTTGGATAATAAAAAGAAAATGCCACCTCGTTTTACTTAACGTAACTATTAAATTAACTCAATTTTCCACGGCGAATCCCTAGAAACTCATTATCCATGAAGCTAAACAACTATTGGAAAGTAGCGGTAAGTCAATGAAGCACTGTTTTTGTGATTCCAAAAAGCAATAGCTGGCGGCCAGCATCTTAGTCGACTTATTTTGAAGGAAAAGAAGGAGCCCCTTACGGGCGAAGTGGAAAATGTATACTTCAATGTTACAGAAAGCTGGCTTCCTCCATTGAAAATCCTTAACATAATTGTCGTCTAAAGAAGCGCAAACAGTTAAGAAAAGGTTGTGTGGACTGAAATCATAACTGTGATGAAAAATAAGCTTTCCTAAATCTCTCATCTAAATAGTGTGAGACTGGACACTTTCTTATGCAACAACCTCTTCCTAAAAGTACAGGAAATCATGAAATAAGGAAAACTGGAGACAAGAAATTAGTATCACAGTGTATTCGTACGTTTTTAGTCTGTCAATGAGATATTTGATTACATTTACTATTCTTAGTCCTGTTTGATTCCTAATGATCATAATTACATTTGTCATTATGTTGTCATGTTAGCAACTAAATAAGGCTGTTTTGTATTTATTGTTGTTGTCATTTTTATATTTTATTTTTATGACTTGTTTCTTGAAACCAATATAAATAATTTTTTGTTTAGATTTATTTGCTTTTGATCTTGAACAGATTGTATTATTACATAGTGAACATATGTGAACGTAGAAAAGCGTTCTGAAATAGATATAGATACGTTAAGCGGGTTTCACTACATATATACATATACAAAATTAAAATTAATATTATTATTTAAAAGCAATTTTAATTGGTGTACTATGATCGGATTGCAACTACAATAATAATGATTAGAAATTAGTTACCACATGTTCTGTCAAACAGATAGAGTAAATCATTTATTTGATAATACTACGCACTCCACGACGAAATCAATTCTAACTTTTTATACCAACTGGCAAGCATCACTACGCTCAATATCAACGAAATAAATTATAATACCTACCTACGAACCACCACCTATGTAGGAAAAATTGCAAATCGAACAAAAAAATAAAAATATTGCTTGAAAATGTATTTTAAAAACCGACCTACATAATTTTCAGACGAATTACATACATAGCTTATAGACAACTACGATCACAATTCGGGAATATATTTTTGATTTAAAAATTACAATATTAGATTAAAAAGTCTAAATTAATAAAACTAAAATAAATAACAAATATCAATAAAACTTTAATTAAAAGGATTTTAAAATGTGTTACATCAACACAAATAAAATTTATGTAGAGATACAAAAACCAAAAACAGAAACTTTATTACTGTAGTCGATCATTTTTTTTGGAAAATTTGAATTTAAATTTTTACTACAATATTTATTATTATTACAACCAGAATTGTTTTCATAATTCTCTAAAACACTTTTACCGTTGATCCTCGTTCTAAATTGATAAAGTAATCATTCAGCATTCGATTATATTAAAAAGTTATGATTATTCAAGTTCTCAATATCAATTTCATATTTATTTAAAATTTCCATTTCCTCAAAGTTTAAAAAAATTTTTAAAGCAATTGAAAAATTAAAATTTCACAAATAACATAAGTATCTAAAATGTATCAATTAACTTCATTGATCAAAAAAGAACCACTCTAAAACAATACGTAACATACTCAAAAATACACGAAAATAACCTCATCATTTTTGTTTTCCATTTTATATTGTTTCTTAATAAGGAATTCTTTGCTTATTTATTATTTTTCAAATAAATTTTAACTTCAAAAATACATTTGTTTCTACCATATTAAAAATTAATTATAGCTCAAATTTATTATTTCCAGAAATTATACACTTTAAAATATATTCTATTTCAATTATATTATTAATCTTGAAATCAAAACTTAATTTAAAATATTTTTTAGAAATTGTATAATTATGTTTAAAATTTTTAATCATTGCCAAATAATTAAAATTTGTCAGTGAAAAGAAAATTAACTAACTCCTCATATATATAATATTTGTCTAAAAAGTGTTTGTTTGTTTGTTTGTTTGTCGGTCACGCTTTTCAATGTAAAATCGTAGATGAACCGGAGTGAATCCAGTTAAGTACGTGGTCAATCTGGATAGCTTGCATCAGTACATTTTTATCTAAAAAATCAATGTCGAAAATTAAAAAAAGAATGAAATAGTCCCGGAGAAAATTTGTTTAAATACTCCTAATTTTCAAAAAACAGTTATTTTGTTGTTCATGTGTTGGTGGGTTGTAATTCCTTGAGTAACTTCTGGAATTTACGACACAACGCTGTGCTTGATATCTTCGCTACTGAGATTAAAGCATACTCGAGTGGCATAATACATGTGAATGGAACCTGTCGGTATGTTCCTTCCACGAAGCGTGTTGATTTGCAAATTTTCTTTGAATCAATAAATACTTTGTTCCTTCTTGACGTAAAATGTCCCTATGATCTCATGCAAAATCTTGAGAATGCTGTCCGAAAGAATGTGAACAAATATTTCCCCTTAATGTTGCAAATTAAAGATATATGTGGTTACAAAGTCGTCCTTGATACAATCATTGTTGGTGCATGGTGGGTCCACAATGAGGACATCCTGGACGACCTTAATTTATCATTTAGAAAGAAAGCCAATGCCTGCGTTGAGTTCAACATTCGTTGGTCCCGCCGTCAATAGAATAGAAGAATACACAGATATGAAGATGTAATGCACGATCCAAATACCGACTTCGAAGTCCTTCAAGAAGGGCCAATTTTTGATGAGTGCGACTCTGACTCTGTGTTTGGAGAGGATCACAGGTTATGGTAGTTGTATGTTTAACATTCTGAGGATTCATATTAGTATTTGGATCAAGATTTTGAATGTTTGTGTTAGATACAATGACCCAAATTAAGTGTGTTCACTTGAGTTGAACTACTGTGTATGGCAGAGGTGAGAGTTTTTTATGTATGTTGGATCCCAAGTTCTATAACTCTGTTTGTTTGGCATCACGATTGCTGTCTTCTGTGTTTCTGCTTTGAACATAGAAGAAGATGAACGCTTGCAATTGTGGGCCCACGGGTGCTGGTCTGCTCTCCTGCTCCGCAAAGTTCCAGTGCTGATACTTAGGAGCACTTCTCTCTTTCTATTCCTTGCCCCCCTTCACCTTCCACTCAGAAAATGTGTTGTAAAACACTAAAACTAAATTGTAACAAATCCCTGTGTTTACAATAAACATTTTGCAAAAAAAGTGTGTAGTAAAATATGTTTTAACTGAATTTTTATCAATAAAGGTGAAATTCTTATTTTCTGAGTCTCTTCTATAAACTACAAAAGGAGTGGATGTACTAGAAATGTTAAATATTTTTTTTTACAAAATATGATTTTCAATGGAAGATAACAAAGATAAAAAAAATATCATAAAAAGCATTTGGTTCCTATTTTGTACTAAAATGGATTAGCTGATTGATTGACTCTATCTCAATTTATTTATTGAGCTAAGTTCTTGTTTTGAGAAATCATACTAGTCTTTCAGTATTTCAGTGTGTCAGGAATTATGATAAAAGCATGAAAAATAAATTTCAAAATAAATTAGTAAATTTACATTAAATCAGTAAATTACAAATTATATTAAACTGAAAAGGTAGAAAAAAAATACTTATTTATCCTACCTTAAAAAATCCTTTACAACCTTCGCATGATTTAACCCCGTAATGTTGACAGGACGCTGAATCACCACAAACAAGACAAAGTTGATCATCATTTATGTCTTCGTTGTCACTGATCACCATCGTTTCAATTTTGTATTCATTATTATTAACAGATGAGTTCGAAGATATTTGAGAAAGACAAGACGAACGATTTGTTGAGGTCATATCGTTTGTTTTAGGTTGAGCAGTTTCATTCTGAATAATATTCAAAGAATTGTTTAAAATACTATACGTATTATATGACGTGTAGTTGTTCTGGATAGTTTGGTTAGAAAGAATATCTTTGTTCATCAATGGGAGAATGTCTCCTTCGATATTGTTATTACTATCTTGAAAGATTATATGAGTCCCGATAATGGGTATCTCATTTAGATTGGATACATTGATACTTTTGTCTATTTGTTTATTGAAAACTATTTGAGAGGCACTGAAATTATAGTAAATGTTATTAATTTGTATCATATGCTGCATGAATGTTATACACCAAATACTATGATAATTTTGATGATTTAAAAGATTAATATAAAAAAGCGGAAATTTTTAATACCTATTAATACCAACATCGGTCAAATAATCGCTAAAAATTGAAAAAAACATTGATTTTTTTGAAAAAGCAAATTTTTAACACAAATTAATAATGATTCAATCCGAAGATTTTTTATCCCATTACATTTATAAATAGGAAATAAGAAGAATAAAATATTCAATAAGATTCCAAATTTTTTCATAAATATGACGACATTTTTCATAAATAATTGGACATTTTTCAAAATTAAACGGACAAATTTTCATAAAAAAAAAGAAAAAAATAATTAAAAATTAATGTATTAGGGTGAACCAAAAGTCTTTTCGTATTTTCTACATCTTTTTGTTCAATTGTTTCTTATTACCAAATAAAGATATTTTATATATGTAGTGTCCTACTTGCTGACACTGCGCGATTATTTTGTTTGCATGTTCTTTGACTTTTGTGTCATCATCCAACTTTCGAGTGCTTTTGTAAGCCTTTCGTGTTTGATGAGTGTGTTTTCATTGTTGATTGTACCTTCGAATGTTTGTTTGCTTTCATTTCATTTGTGTCATTTTATTTTGGAAAAAGAAGATCATTTTATTTTTTTATAAAGATAAAGAAAAGAATCAAGAAAGAAAAAAGGTAGAAAAAGCAAGAGAAGATCAGGAATATAAATATACAAAAGTATAATTATATTACCAAAGAATTATTATGAAAATATAAAAATTGCGAATAAAATTAAAAATCAATGGAATTATTGATGGATTCTAAAACCACAAATTAATTACTTAACGATGTTATTACTGTAGAAAATAATTAAAAGAGTAGAAATCACTTTTACTTCACATCTATCAATCCAATAGAGGAATCATCCATCCATCCTTCACAAAATCTATTTGACGATAGTTTCGAAAACAGAATCCAATTCATTAACTCTGATTTCAAAGCGAAATATTAAGTTCATTGGGATTTTAATCCATTATCGTCATTCGATTCGATCCGTCTTCTGCAGCGAGTACACTAGTGTGGAAAGTAACTATCTTATTAACAGTAGATTTCGTACGTATTGTTTTATCGTTTGTAATTAAAAGTTACTTATTGTTTTTTTTTACTGTTGTTTTTTTTTATTCATACGAAACTAGACTAAACCAATTCCAACGAGTCATTTGGTTTAATCTAGTTGATTTGATTATTATTTTTTTAGTAAAAATAGTAGATTGATAGATGCGAAGTAGTAATTTAAAGTAGTTTATTTAAAAAAATATGTCTTAAAATATTATAAAGTTAATTCGTTTATTATCTATTTTAATTTTTTTACAAACTTACTTTAAATTTTATTTAAAATTATTTCAAAACTTTTGTTAAAATATATCAATTGTTATGACTGTAAACATATTTTTATTTTCAAATAAGTATTTGATTTTTGATGGTTTTTCTTTAATATATCTATTAAGAACATTAATTGGGTTTTCCTTACATTTATTTATATCACAATTTGAATTGTCACTAGAAAAATTCTCCGTAAAACTTGCGTAGCTCGTCATCGTTCTTGATTGATAATCTTTACTAATATTCTTTAACGTCTTATTATTCAAATAAATTTAAAATTCAATGTAATCATTACAAAAATAATAAATAATTACAAAAATAAATTATAATTTAATTATTACAAAAATTATTTATAATTGAAATTTAAAATAATTTTTATTTATTTTAAGAAATTATTATTAAAATATTATTTATGAAATATTAGTTTAATTTAAAAGTGATTATTTAACTTTTGATAATTGATTAAACAACTCAACGTTTAAAAATATTTAAGATATCAATCTTCCATCTGGGTTGGAGAAACACCATACCAAAACAACATACCAAACAACACACAATAAACACCATTCAAAAATATTCCTCACAGATAGAAAGTACATGATGTGAACAGTAATGTCGTTCTAGTTACAACGTGGAATTTATTGACCCCTAGTATAAATACAAAATTTGAATAAAAATATTATTAGTTTATTTTAATAAATAATAAAAATTGATATATTATTTATATATGATATATTATTATTTATATAAAAGTTCAATTAATTTTATTCCCAAAAATCCTAATTTATGAAAAATATTTCATTTTGAGTCTAATAATACTAATTTATAAAAATTAATTTCTAGTGTCGAAATGGCCCGTACTTATATTTGAAATTATTTTTAAATTATTAAATTGAGAATTTTTCATATTTAATTTAGAATTTTAGATATAAAATTCAGAATTTTCAAAATTGAATTAAGAAGTTTTCATATTAAATTCACAAATTTTTCAATTTAAATTGAATCTTTTGAAAATATTCTATGAAAATATTTTTGCCAATTTCGTGAATTCGGAAATTATACTAATTCGGCATAAAAATCAATTGTGGGTAATTGTCCTGTGGGCAAATGTCCGGGAATCCTCAATCGCTCCACAGGGGCGAGATTGCCCACTTTGAAAAAGACTGATTTAGAAGAACAAATCCTAAAGATATTTTCATCTTTTACATATGTTCGATAAACACAATTTTGATAATATAAAGGTTTTTTAGACTTATCCTGTTTAGTACTTCTGTTTCTTGGAATTCGTGAGACAGTTCTTCGAATAATTGAAATAAAAACTCCTTCAAATATTTTCTCCTGTCGTTTCTTTATATAATCCAATCGCTATTGCTACCACATCAAAAATATGTCAAAAACCTATAAGGACCATTTACATGATTCTGAACTTTTAGCTGTCATTTGATCGCAATTGGTTTAAGGTATTAAAATTTTCCGTTACGTTAAATTAATAAAAATCAATTAGCGGTAGATCTATTCATTAATTAATTTGCCGCTATTGATAGATCTATAAAATTTTGTTGACTTAAACGACATAACACAAAACAGCAAAATTAAAAACAAGAAAATGTTTTTTCCTTATATTAATTACTAAAATATTTTTAACTGATATTGAGTATTTTGAATACAATTTTTAAAAAATCAAAGAAGCTGTAATTTAACCGATTTGGTACGTTTAGTGTTAAATATTATGTATGTTAATGAGATGAAACAACGGTTATTATGGAAGATTTTATACAATCGTTTCACAAAGTGTTAAATATTAATGATACGGGGTACGTTCAATGGGTACCCGGCCTGACAAAGAAAACAAATTCCAAAAAGGACCACTTATAACATGTTTTGTGTCTGTAGGCATCATCTTTCAACATAATACGACGAAGACGACTTTTGTGGCAATTTTTAAATCGCCTTTGGATCCGAAATGGATGCTTCTCAAATGTTTTTAGGTGTATGAAGTGATAAGTCACTCTGTGCGAAATCTGGGCTGTAAGCTGGATGATATACAAGCACTAGTCCGGCACCTTCAATTTTGGCTCGAGAAATTCCTGGTGAGTGCACTAGAGTAATATCGTGAAGAAACTGTATAAACGAGTTGTTCTGCTTCCGTCTATTCTTTCTGACGATTTCCACGAGTTGGCTGTTATATGTAGAGTTGATGATGATGCCTTTATCACCGAAATTCATGAGAATAACAACTTTGTGATCCAAGAAAATGAAAAGCATCATCATGTAGCCATGATTTATCCCCATTCGCATCTTCAAAGATGGCTTCTCTCCAGACAGTTTCCACTCTGCTAACTCACGCTTTGTTTCCGGTAAATGCATACTTGTGAAGTCTCATTTTCCTTAATTAAATTTACCAAGAGAGTTCACCATGCAGGTTCCATAGGTTAAAGTTGTTATGGCTCTATTCCAAGCAGTTTTACATCAGTTCACCAATCGAGAAGTGGGTTAAGAATTTCGAACATAGTTTTCTGATACCCAGTGATTTCAGTTTGGCGTTGGCTGTACCAACACTTGTTGAGTTTAGTCAACAGTATTTTCATAGTAACTCGACGCTCTACTTGGGTCATCTTCCCCAATTTTTCATCAACTGTGTCAAAAATTTCTTGTGGCCAACCTGATTTTTTTTATCAAAATATTTCCTGGACCACTTTCAAACTCTTTGATCAAATATTTAACAGCTGACAGAGATGAGGAGTCATGTAGGTAAGTTGACTTTCAAAAGATCGTAGATCTCACAGCATGTCTTCCTTGGCAACACAATAAACTTTATAACGCTGCAATATTTGACATCTGGA
The DNA here is from genome assembly GCA_001938485.1 of Girardia tigrina. NCBI lineage: Eukaryota > Metazoa > Platyhelminthes > Tricladida > Dugesiidae > Girardia > Girardia tigrina. The sequence continues at coordinate 12,345 of MQRK01223599.1, read as the reverse complement.
ATCATTGCACTGACGAAAATTAAAAATGTCGCAATAAAAATTTTAATGAGTTTGATAAAATAAATCAATTACTGAGGTTAAAACCTATTTTCATTTATTTAATCACTCAAAAATAACTAAAATTTACTACGACATTTTTTACCATAGGTCGGGTATTTATTGAACGCATCGTATAGTTTTTCAAGACAAAAAGATTTTGATTTTAGAAATGTCAAATCTTTATACTTTAGATCAGTACAATTTAGTTTGTTCTTCATAGATAATGAAAATGTTAATGTCAAAAGAACTTTTTGAGTTTTATGATGGTTTTAAAGATTTAAAACTTTATCCTCTTTTAAAACAGAATAAATGACCTTTCTGAGTCTCTAATGACAAAAGATCTTGAATAAACAATTTGAGAAGTGTGATGCAAAATGAAAAAGTAATTTTTTAAATAGTTTCTAAAATGGGATCAAATCAATCGTCGGAAATAAAAGGTGTAAATACTTAACTGAAATTTTGAGGGATTAATACAATGAAAGAACGAGTTTCGAATTTAATTCGTACTAAAATTTATTAAAATGTTGAAAAATTTGTACATAGAATAATTTTTTATGCTTAATAAGAGAAACGAAAACTAATACATTAGGTATTGTCTATATGCAATTCGTCGATATGCAATTATTGCATATATGTAACTTTTCCTGAAGCATATAGACGAATTGCATGGTTATAAAATTGCATATAGGCAATACCTACTGTAAAGATTTGCCTATATGCAAGTTCGTCTATATGCAAGTTTTTTTGTGGCACCAAGCGACTTGCAATAGACAATATCTACTGTACTTAAAATATACGTTAAATGATCTTCTGTAAGATCTTTACCATTAACTTGCGAAAATCATCATTAACAAGAATGACTTTTGAAAAATAAGCCCAAAACAAAATTAAAGCTATAACAATGATAATTTAATTTTTTAATGTTATCAATATTAATTATCAGTGTATATACTTCAATCTTTCGTTTATCACTTATTTTTTTCCTTTGTACTTCATGACTGTTATTTCTTTGTATGAGCATAATTTTAATTAATTACTAATATTATTTATTAACATTTAATTTTTATTTATTTATATTAAAATTATTATGCAAAATTATTTATATTATACATATTTTTAGATCGTTATTGCTATTGACAATATTAAAATTTTAAATTAGAAATTATAATTTTCTATTTCATTCTCCGTGTACATCAAATTTTGTTGTACATCACAATCTCGGTTAAAGAATTGTATAATAAATAATTTGTGTGAGGAATATTTTAGAATGGTGTTTATTGTATGTTTTGTTTGGTATGTGGTTCTAGGATTGTGTTTCTCCCACCCAGATGGAAGATTGATATTTGAATGTTTTGAACCGCCGAATTTATCGGACATTTTTAAAATGTAAATAACAACTTTAAAATTTTAAATAACAACTTTAAAAATTTAAATAACAACTTTTAAATTTAACTTTAAAATTAATTTATTTAAATCAATAAATATATAATAATATTTTAATAGTGGATTGTAACGTAAAGATTTATTTAATCATAGACTATGTATTTAAAATAAATTAAAATATTTTTGAAATTAATTTAAAATATTTTATTAAAGAATTGTCATTTAAATTTTTTCCAATAATTAGATGTTTAGAAACAGAATTTTAATTTATCAATCAAGAACGATGTCTAACTACGAAAGTTTTGTGGAGAATTGTGATGTAGGCAATTGGAGTTGTGATGTCAATAAAAGTATTGAAAATTCAATTAGTGCTCTTACTAGTTTGTAATTGCCCAAATGTACAAAGAGTTTCATAATTGATGTTTGAATTGATCAGAAATACAACGATTAAGAGCTTTTGTAATAATTATTTTAAATCGTCTCCGTGAATCATTTATTTATTCCATTTACTTTGAATTTTAATTTTGTTAAAAGTTTAGATATTAAATTTGATAACAATTGTGACCATTATTTGTTACATGTAAGAGACTTATCAATTTAAAACTGAATTTTCGATATATTTAATTCTCTTATGGAAGAGTACCAATTTTTCTCTTATTAGCTAGACTATTCGAAGTATAGATTGCTGAGTTTTTCTGTATATTTTATGGTATATGTTAAATCCAAAAGTCAATACGAATTTTCTTGAAGTTTTCGTTGATCTATTTTAATCTTTTGTAAAGGTATTTATTTTTAGCGCAATTTCCATACTGACAATTGCGATTATTAATTGGTTATTTCTGTGTGGATGGATGGAAGGATGTGTGTCCGCAGCTTTAAGTCGTATCTCCTCCTCAACGAAGCAATTTCGAGGGCTAGTTCCAAAGGCAAATATGTTAAGCAAGTTCGGAGGATGATTGTGGGCCAAAAAAATTCCCGGAATTCCTTCCTGGATTTCCCGGAAAAGCCAAAAAACCTCGAAAAAATGCAGTTTTTGGCCTATATCTCGGCAACCAGACTACTTAGCAACTTGAAACATTTACCAATCGATTCCTGCAATAATTTAGAACAATATTGCCGAAGAAAGTTTTCAAAAATATCCTTTCGTTCGGTCACAAAAAATTAATCATAGTCAAATACTGATATAAACGTTTTAATATTTGGGCACCGAATAACATAAGGAAATTGCGCTTAAATTGTCACTAGACTTTTTATTAACTTGTTTTAATTGAATGTATGTTTAGTAACCTTTACTGATGTAACCCGAGATTATACTTAATATTTGATTCTACCATTTACCTACTTTAAACTTAAGTTCCGTTTCTTTGACAAATTTTATTTTCAGTCATTTTAAGAAACTGGTGAGTGTTTTTTCACATCGCGCGATAGAGTTATGTTTATTTTATATTTCGGCGTTTCTTTTATATCATTTTCTAAATATTAGGTCGTGATTGCATTGAAAAATGAAAAAATATTTATACATTAGCCAATGAAAACAATGTTTCAAAAAATTTTGTAATAAAAAAATGTTTGAGACGAGAGGTAATAGACTAGAGCTTGTCTTTAAGTTTATTTATCTTCATGTAATTACTGAAATACGTTATTTTTATTTCTTATCTTAAACGTTTTAAGATAATTGAATTATATTTTGTAGCAATATATATATTATTATATCAATATATATTTGTAGTGCTTGAAAAATGGTCGATTAAAAAAATCATAAAAAAATTGAAAAAAATTTTGGATAGTGTTGACTTTTCTTTGATTGAATTAATTACAAAATAAAGTGGTGTAAAAAAATTGAATATGGAAATAAATTTTATTGATTGCGATTGTATTTTTTTCTCATGAAATTTGACAAATAATGAGACACACGTGGTCTCTGAAATCCGCACCACTGGCGAACCGATCCAACCTGCTACGATGCCGGAACCTATCGAAAGGCGTTGCCCCTTCAATGAAATCGCCCGGTGTCACGAGAGCGGGTCGTGGAGACCGCCAACGGTTCCAAGTGGAACCCACCACCAAACGTTCGGCGGTGCAAAACGGAGGACCAGCGCACATCGACTGCAATACCGACCAAAAGCGACCCGTCGACCGGCGGGCAGTCGACATGTGGGGATCACGAGCGACCAATATATCATTATTGTAGCAATATATACAGTGCGTTCAGAAAGTCACTGTGCACCTTTCATTGTCTGGTTTATTTTTTAGATAATCAGCGTTGTAGCAGACTTTTTAAAAGCAAATTTCTATGAAATCGAACTATGAAATAGATTCGTGAACAAAAAACATACCTACACACTTTGACCTTGACACTGAGCGTTTTAAATTTTTTAAAAAAAAATATCATTTTGATATTCAATATAATCATTGACGAAAGTCAATTTATTGCGAAGTTAATTCCAATTGAAAATGGTTTTGTCAACGGAGGAGAGAATATTTTTTATTGAACATGTCTTTTTTGCGAATGATGAATACAGAAGCAGTGAAGGAAAAATTTGCCGAAAAGTTTCCCGCAACAGCAATACCTCATCGAAATGCAGTTCGAGCGTTAGTGAACAAGTTAAGAAAAATTGGATGCGTTCATGATGCCTCCCGCTCAGGTCGACCAACGATTTTAACGGAGCAAAAAGTCAATGTTATTTCGAAAGCCATGAGCCAGAGTCCAACAAAGTCAATGCGCCGTTTATCTC
>MQRK01223593.1:1935-17595 GCA_001938485.1 Girardia tigrina | reverse complement strand
AGTGTTATTTTATTGTGTCTGCATTTAAAGTGTGTGTGCGTGTGCGTGCATATATGCATTGAATGTTGTCTCTTTAATACTCACACAATGTTAGGTGACAATGTTGCAGCCACGGTGAGTATAACAACCCCCCTTTTGACACACGCTACCCTCACTCTTCTCTTTGTAACCAATACCAATAAGAGGCTCTCATGTTACAAAATACCGGCTTCTCTATTTGTAAGCTGTGCATACTCTGTCGTCTGTCCCCGCGGTTCTGCACTAACTCCATAATATAATTACATATTTTTTGTACGTCCATATATAGCGGGGGCCCCTGAAGGCTCGGGGCCCATGGCATTTGTCCACCCATGACCCTGAAGCGCTACGCCTCTGTCTATATATTATATTTTTATGAATTTATTTAATAATATTTATTGTATTTGGTTACTCCAAATAATTATATTAGGTGTTGGAATTAATTCGTAGTGTTTTTTTTGAGAGGCAAAGAACGATTTATTTTTATTAGTAGATATCCTTAGAAAAAGGATCAATGTAGACAAAAACTTTTACATTTTATTCAAATGAAGTTGTTTTTCAATAATTTAGATTGAAATATATATTGAACTTGCTATTTGTATAGTTTAAAAGCATGAGATCAGCGTTAAATAAAAATTTTAGCACGTTTTGAAAGTTTGCATTTTCGTTGATAAGACAAACTACATCAATGCATGACAAAAAAACATCAAAATTTTGAATACATGACAAGATAAACATAGTACAAAATGCTGAATGTTATATATAAACGTAGTTTGCGATATTGAAATGCACCACCAGTGATTAATCAGCGCCATCCCTTAATGAATTTCGATAAGTCGTCAGTAAAATAAAACACATTTCGCTAAGTTTCGATAGTTGCAATATGCGAAGAATCTCGTCGATAAATTAGGTTTCCATGTCATCTTAATGCAGGAATTTGAATCCGTTCAATCTCATCCCACGACGCCTCATACACTTGATACTCCATGAACTTCCTGGTTGGGCAGAGAGAAACCACGAAATACTTCCGTTTAGTTTTCCGTTTTCCATCAGGAAAAACCTGGATCAGAACGTACGAGCTAAGTGAGATATCACTTCTTTTTAACACGCTGCTTATCTGGGTTTAATTCACTGGTGAAACTGGAGCTAGAGATGTCTGCTGTATTCAAAAATGCATTCAATCATACTCTGACAATGTAGATTATGTATTGAAATGCCTAAATAAACTAACCATCGTGCGACTGGGTGATGGAAAAGCTTTGCCAATTATACCAGGAATATACCAGTAGTAAATAATAAATGGATATGATTCGGGCAATATTCTTACTTCGAAATATCTCACCTCGCATTTCTCAAAATGTACACATTCCGATACGTGGCCACTGCACATGCATGGAATGTTGCATAAGAACAGGCACGCATGCCTTTATTTTGTCTAGACTGCTTGATGCATAGTTAAACAATTTGGAAAACTTGGTATGTCAGGTGTCATAACTTTTTTGACTTCCTCAATATCATTTGAGGAGATGACACAAGTGAATATCTTGTCATTTTTTAATACTTCTTGCAGCTGATGTGGCGATTTTATATTGTGGCCATCATTTATACCTACGTCGGCTACACGCTTTAAAGTGGCCCCAACACCATCAGGGGTTCCTTTGCCATGGTCACTCTTTGAATACGTCAAAGTTCAGGCTTTCCACTGGAACATGCTGGTAAATTTGCAGAGTAGTCACAAGTACTGACTGGAAAGGGAGTCCGCGATAAAATAATACTTCCTAACTTGAGGGTGATGCGATAGAATTTGATAAAGAATGAGTTTCAGGCGGGCCCACACTGCAAAGCCCTTTTTACATGTAATATCAGTCAATGTAGCAAAGCACCTGCAAGATCCCAGCAAAAAAAGAAACAGTCCTTAAGAAAGATTTAAAGAAGGGAAAATGCATCAAAAATTTACATTTACATAATATTAGGTTGGAAACAAAGTTCTCGCACTAATTTTATTACAGCTTTTATATACAACGAAACAATGCAGCAAAAGGCACATATCAATCATCAATTTAATCACCGTTATTTTCGAACGCCTGCTTTCAACGACGGGGTAGATTATGGATACCTTTGTTGTAAAATTCAACTGGTTTGCTTTTGAGGAAGTCTTCAACTGCAGCTTTCAATTCATCATCAGTTGCAAACGTTTTGCCACTCAAGAAGTTCTGCAGTGCCTGGAATAAGTGGTAGTCTGTTTGTGCCAGGTCGGGCGAGTACGGTGAGTGAGGGAGAACTTCCCACTCCAGAAGTTTATCACGGGTGAGATTTGCAACGTGTGGTCGGGCGTTGTCATGAAGAAACATGACATCAGTCAATTCTGGTCGTGTTTGTGCAATCGCGTTTGCCACCCGTTGCCGTTGTTGACAGTATAATTGAGCGTTGATGGACTGATTGCGTTCCAACATTTCCAAGTGAATCACGCCCTTTACATCCCACCAGACACAAACCATGAGCTTCTTTTGATGCAGGTCGGCCTTTGCCTGAGGTTGTGCAGTTGTACCCTTGTCTGTCCAGCTTCTTTTATGTGTTATGTTCGAGTACAGACACCATTTCTCATCTGCAGTAACCGATTTGTTCAGCCAGTCTAAACGACGCTTCTTGGACAGTAGTGTCGTGCATGCGTTTATGCGGCGTTAACGATCGAAGTCGGTTAGTTGGTGTGGGACCCATATGTCTAGTTTGCTGACTTTGCCCATTTCCTCCAAGTGATGCAAAATGACAATATGGCTGACGCTAAACTTCTCAGCCAGCTCACGTGACGTTAGGTGTGGATCACTTTCGACACAGGCGCACAAACGGTCATTGTCAATAAGTGAGTGTCGACCACTCTTTGGCTGATCTTTGAGAATAAATTGGCCACGTTGAAACTTCTTAAACCAATCGTAGGTTGTGCGATGGCCAATTGTGCCTTCTCCAAATGCTTGGTTGATACAACGTTCCGAGTGACCAGCGTTTAGCCCGGACTTGTAATCATACAGTAACATAGTTCATTGCTGTTCACGAGTGATTTAGATATCTGAAATTATGAAAATATACAATTAAAAATATTGCATTTACTTATATATAAATCAATAAAACAATAAATGTATATTGTTGCATTGTTTCGTTGTATATCATTGTTAATAAAAGTTGTTCCAGAACTATGTTTCCAACCTGATAAATGCCTTGATGAATAACCAGTAGCAAATGGGAACCTCCGAAATACCCTAAATGCATTTCCCTGTGATGTTTACAGGAAAGAATTTCAGAGAAGTCGATATGACTTACGACCTCATCATCAGTCAAAATCGTGAGCAAAGTTTTTTTGAAGCTGAAGAAGCTGGAAATGTTATGCTTTTGTTCAGCATAAGAGCCACGTTCTCTTTCAAAAAGCTTCAGGTGGTAGAAATGAGTTCTTTTTCTTGGTACAAAATGTCGAACCCTTAGTGTCATCTTTCTCCCATTTCCAAAATTTAAATTTAAAATAAATAAATCGTCATACTTCTTTCTGGATCAGTTGAATTGTGCGGTTATGAGCACTTTTATTTCTGCAGTTTTCATATGAGCGTATTGCTCATTCCTAGCTCAAGTTACTACACGTGATAACTTTCAGAAGTTGATTTTTATCCCTGGCAGGAAGAGTGGCTTGATTCCAAAGGGCTTCAATCAGTAAATCCAGATTTGAACATTTTTGAATGATACATTGTTCACGTTTTGGTTGGCAAATGTATTTGGGGCACAATAAATAAAACATTGATCGCCTACAGGAATCTGGATACTCCATCGTAAATTTTACAAAAGTGATTTTCAAACTGTTGCAAAGGTAACGCCGTTGATGAGTGGTCCCATTAATAACCATGACTTTCTTTTAGCCAGAGGACATTCTGCTTATATCTTCACAGGCTAAAAACTGCTCCACAATCTTCTTTGTCTTTGCTCCATGCTTGTCGGAATGCTGCAATCTAGAAATGTTTTTCTTCAATGTCACTTACTCACGCGCAGTGTCTTCGACCAATCAGAAAGTAGCCAGTACTTCCTATAGATCTTTTACACAACTCCCTTTACAACAGATGAAGTGTTGCTCGACAAAGCTTGTACAGTAGCCAAATGAGAAACAATCACCTTTTTTGCTTGATCACAGTTCATTAGAATGTCTTCAGCCTTCTTGGTTGCATCTAAAGAATCCGTTCTTGACTCTCTCTAAAGGCGATAACAACGACGGTGTTCACACTGATACTTTATCTTCCATTTTTTCACTTCAGGTCGTAGTTTTTTCGTTCATTCTATCTCTTTTGACATTCTCGTTTTTTGGCAGCATTTGAACGATTTACATTTTTATTGTTTACTGAGAGCTGAAACTATTTTAGAGGAAGGCCTATAATTTCAAACATATTCAGGGTTGCAATGGCTTCCGACCTTTCATCGCTGGTGTTGGTTCTTACGCTTTTGGCTCTCGCCCTATTGACTCGCTTACGTTACCTCTCATACTCCCTTTTTGATCTTTTATCACAACTGGTCGTGCTAATTTTTTTCTCAAGAAAGGCTTTAGAATTTTCTGTCCATCGAGTCTTGAAATCAACATTATCCTTGTATCGTTAAATGTATATACGTTCCTCACGTTTTCTCATACGTATTTTCATACGTATATACGTTTTCTCTCACGATAGGCTTTTGAATCTTTTGTCCGTCGAGTCTTGAAATCAATATTATCCTTGTGTCGTTAAATGTACATACGTTCCGCATGTCTCTTTCGCTCAATTTGTCCATTGATTCTGACAAAATGTAGAATGATAAGTAAGACATGATGAGATTTGGCCGATTTTAACTCAAAAACTGCTAAAACAAAAAAGCTCATTTTGACAACCCATCTAAAATACAATTTATAACGGATTCATTAATGCATATTAATATATAGCTATGGAACCCCCTGAAGGTAGACCTTCGTCAGTTTCATGTGTTGCAATCCCATTCATAGGGCTATATTTGTTTAACCACATAGATTAAGTGTATTTGTTTTGCGTCACGTCATTGATGTAAGCAAATCGATGACAGGAAAAATCGAACACTGGATATCTTGTGTATTTAAAGTGAGAAATGATTTTAAAAAATAAAAAATGACTGTGGATATTTTAATTATTGCGAAACTGCTTATTATACGCAAGCCAAACAATAGTTGCTTGTCCTACCCATTTACAGTTGATTGCAGCTGAAATCGATGATGCGACAAAAGAAGCAGTGATAAAAAAATTATGACATGTCCTAAGTAACATGAAACAACATGCAAATGCAAAGAGGTTAAGGATTTTCAGTCTTTAAAAATTCTGAAAGTGTACCATTAATAGTTAATTTTAGGTTGTTTAAAAAATAATGTCTTTTTTAACCATAATCTTTAAAGACAAATATCTCAGCATAGAATCAACTTTATTAATCGAAATAAAAACCGTTAGCATCAATACACTTTTACCAAAGTTGCTCAAGTTTATTTATTCCGGTTGCATAAATTTCTGGCATCTAGATGTGATGAAATCATTGAAGGCAGTTTTAGCATCCCCATGATTTTTGAAGTATTTCTCCTGGATGAAAATGTCAAGATGTTTGAAAAGATAATAATCAGTAGGTGAGAGATCAGGTAAGTATGGTAGATGATTCAAAGTTTCGTAGCCAAGTTCGTTCAACAGTTACATTGTCAGAAGTGCGATCTGTGGCGGAGTGTTGTTGTGGATAAGAATAGGCCCCTTACTATTGACTAATTCTAATTGTTGTTGTTGGAATTTATGGTTCATTTTGACAATTTCCTGGCAATATCTCTCTGCCGTAATTGTTTTTTCTGGATGTAGGAAGCAATGAAAACCACCAAACAATCAGAATCATCTTTTTTCGGTACAATTTCGGCCTTGGAAAGGGTTGTGGAGCTTGATCGTGGTCCAACCATTGAGAAGAACGTCTTCCATTGTCGTAGAGAATCTATTTTTTATCAGACGTTACAATTCGGTTCAGAAACGGATCATTCTTCTTCCGCAGAAGAAGTGAAGACGATGCATCAAAACGACGCATTTTTGATTATCATTTAATTCGTATGGTATCCCTTTATCCAGTTTTTTCGACTTCCTAATGTCAAACAGATGGTTTGAAATTGTTTCTATAGTGACATACATTTCCTATGCAAGCACTCGAACTGTTGTGCATGGATTTGCTTCTACTAGAGCCTTCAAATTTTCAGTTTAAATCGCAGGTTTCCGTCCACGGCCATCGTTATCTTTGAGGGTCTCATATCCTTCTTGAAATTTTTTGAACCAACGTTGTAACAAACGTACGTTTTTGGTTCCATCGCCCGATGCACCGTTGATATTACTGACGGCATCCGTTGCTTTGTAGCCAAGTTTGAATTCATATAAAAATTGCTCGTAATTGCGCTTTTTGAATATTGACAACTATTTAAATAAACACATTATTTTAAAGTTAATATTTAAACAAGGTATCATAGAAGTATAGAGTTTTTCATAAGCTTTAAAATTATGTATAAAACATAAATAAATGATAAAAATGTATTTCAAAACATGATCAAAAATCAGGACCATTCAAAAAACGACATTATTTTTTAAACATTATATATGCCAGTGCAATGAAAATCTGATCGATGATGGGACACATTTCAAAAACTTTCGACACATTTTATTTTGAAGAAAGCAAACGTGAATAAATATAAAACCCATTTCATGTTAAATATTCCTTAAAATACTTAACAATATTAAAAATGAAATTTCGGGATATTCAAAATGATTTTATAAAACTCTAACTGCACTTACGAACTGGTGATTACGAACGAGATTTAAAGGAACTTAAGTGATTGAAAATTTCACACTAATAACGACAGTTAAATTAGGTTTTATTCATGAATGTATTATTTAATTGATAGGACAGATAAATATAACATTTATATTAAAGTGACATTTATATTAAAGGAAAAGTTTCCTTTATCATGGATGAACTCATTATCGATTTATTTATTTTAAATTTAAATATGAAAATATATAACTAAAATATTTTCCATCGCTTCTTACTATTTTTCCTGATATTTTGGCTAAGAGACGGATAACCCATCGAGGAAACACTTCACCCTTAGATGCAAGCCATGAATCAATCCAACTTTGACATTCTTCGTAAGAAATAAATTTCTAGACCGACTAACCATGAGCCATTGACCGGAACAGATGATAATCCGATGAAGTAATATCTGGTAAATTCGGAGCGGGTATTAGGACTTCCCATTTAGAGTTTCGTGTATGTTTTACTAGTTTTGAGACATACTGTCTCGCAGTTTTGTACATTTTGTTCCATTCAGACTACTTTATTCTCTAATGCTAGAATCAAGTGCATTAATGTTAGTCAGTAATTACCTCCAATGATTTTATTTAGGTTCGGCATTTTATAATAAACCACACCCCGTTGATTTTAAAAGTGCAAAGAAAATGCTTAGATTTCATTTTTGTAATTACATTATATTTTGGTAATTATTTCTGACTTGTTCCATACGCTTGAAATTATCTTAATATATTCACTTTTGATCTCCAGTAACACTCCGGTAAAAAAACATTTTTACCATTGAAATAGAGAATAGTAGATCACAACTCTTCCAGTGTTTTAATGAATTCTTCTCTAGTAATTCCTAATTATATTCTTAACTTTTTGGGTGTCCATAGCGTTCTTTATCTTCAAATCGAAATTAAATTAAAGCTTACTTATCCTAAACTTCTTCTAAAGTCTGATGTCTTTCCGCAGCAATTTTGCTCATATGAAAATAAGTTCGTAAAAACACTTTACTTATATGTAATTATCCATATTTAAAGAAATGAAAGTAGATATTACTAATAATTGATAATAAGATAAGTAGTTAAATTAATACTTAATAAAAATTGATTTAAGATAAATTTTTTTCTGAAGGCAAAAGCTGAAAAATGTAATACCCACATAATCTTTCGTAAAACGCAACAAATCAATTCTAACACCTAAAATAATTTAACATACTTTTATTTTTTTATCAAAAGATGTTTTATTTATAGTCTGAAAGCTGGCTAGTCTGATATGTATAATTAATCACACATTCAATTTATTTTGAATATAACTTACACATAATTATTACTTCTAAAAGCCACCGATTTGGGATGGAGAAAAATTTAAAAACCGTTTTAGAGTTGATCCAAATTCATATCCTTCATATATTGTACACAAAGAGATAAGAGATATTAAAGATGAGCTTTTGAATATTAGTGAAACAAACTACTATTAAAATTGGTAAACTGAGTTCAAAATCTTTCAAAGCCATTATTGGGTTCTTGATCAAAAGAAGTTGTCACTAACACAAAACTTTATTTCTGCCACAATTTAAGTTTTTTAAACAAATATTTTCGAGGAACTTTTGCACTTTCTTTTTACACAAACCATTATAAATAAGAATTGATATAAAGATAAATATGTTTATTATAAATTGTTTCTCAATTAAATTTCCCAATTCTATGCAATATCATTTTTCATTTCGTTTTCATAATAGTTTTAAAAATTACTTTACATTTGATAAAATAATGTTTCGAAAAATAGAAATTAAAATAGCAATTTCGTTTAATTTAACAACTTTTAAATTACCCCTTTTTACATAAAAATTAAAATTATATTTCCATTAATAATTACGTTTTCCAAAATAAAATTTAAGTCGATTTAATTGTTTTACAATTATATTTTGATTCCAATTACAATTTCCAAAAAATTATAATGACATTTTTAATTTACTTCAATTTAATCGTGTAAAATAAAAGTTACAAAAAATAGTTTAGTTTATTTTCATTTCGCAAATAAAATATTAAACTTTATATTACTTTTGATTTTATTTCAATTAAATATTCTCATCAAAATTGAAATTAACTTTTTTACTTTATAATAAATCTTTTAATAAACCTACCGTAAAATTTATTTTATTTCTTACAAAAACTAATTTTGACATTAAATTTCTGAAAATCTTATTTTAATATATCTATAACAATATTTTACGGAATGTAACTGTTTAATTATTAATTTGATAAGATTGTAAATTCAAAAATTTTAGGAACTGAACAACGCTCCAAACATCGCCCCCGTTTTTGAAATTTTTGAATTTTTCCACATTCTTTATTATTTGTTTATCATTTTCACTTTTGAGTCTATAACTCCTCTCATGAATCTGTTCAATGATTTCGTAAGGTCCTTCAAATCTGTCATCGCCTTTCTTTCTTATTTCTTTCATAATCCATACCTTATCACCCACTTTATAAGTTGCTCGCGTTCCTGTTTCCATCGGTGTGTTCTTCTCTTTTTTCTTTTGTCTTAAGTTCTCTCGGTCCGTTTTACTGTCACTGTACCATTGTTGTCTGTCTATTTTTCTCTCAAATACTACTTCTACTGGGCAACACCATATCGTTTTCTGTTTTGTAGCGTTTATTGCAAATTCTACCTCTGTAATATGTCTGCCAAACTCATGGAGTTTCTCTCTTTAAGGTTTGTTTGGATGAACTTTAGAATAGTTCGGAATTGCCGCTCGATTATCCCATTGGTATTATGGCGGTACGGACTTGAAAAGATCAGTTTAATGCCCCTTGTCTTCAACATTTCTTTAACTCATTTCGATTCAAAACTTTTATCACAATTGAAATGTATCTCTTTTGGTGCACCGAATTTTAGTATCCACTTTTGTAATATGGTTTGTATAATCGTTTCTTCATCCTATCTTTTAATAGCTATCAAGCTTATATATTTGCTGAAATGGTTTATAATTCCGAAAATGTACTTCTCTCTTCTTATTGTTTCGTTCCACGGTCCACAAATGTCTATGTATATTATTAGGTTCGTGATTACAATTCGAAGTCATAATTTTGTAAACTTTATTTAAAATTGAAAAAAATAGATACTCGAAAGGATTGTCGAATGTCTATTTTTTTACCAATAAATAAAAATGTTTAATAAAATTAATAACTTCCAACTAATAAAATCACTATTAGAGTTTTTTATAAAAAAAATAAAAATAACCTTAGTTGTAGAAAAATTTATTAACATCATTAACAAATCTAACAATATCCTGTCAAAATAACACATACGGTAATTAGTTATAATGTTTAATTAATTTTTTTATCGATTCATTTATTTCAGATCGTTAATTAAATTTATTATTATTTAACATTGTTCACTCATAAAATAAATTCTCTTTTTCCACATCCAATTTGACGAAATTTGTTCGACATTTGAATTGTGTTTGGCAACATTTCGATGCATTTTTGTGTGAGAATTTTCCCGATATTTTTTTGCAAGCTCGATAAAATAAATTTGAATTTATTTTTGCTCGATTGACATTTTAATGTTTTTTTTCCTTTTCAAATACATCAGCTCAAAATATTGAATGAACATTTTATTCGGATGAATTTTTTTAAAGTATGAGTTTTCTAGCGCTTTGATTTAAATGCAATATTTTCTTTCTGATTAAAAAAAATTTGATGATCGGATTCAATTTATTCATGGCAAAAACCATATTTTCACAGATTCTGATTCTTAAAGAAGTGGTGTCGAGATTAGAAATCAGTCTGATTTGCTCTCATCAATTGAATATTTTTACCGTCTATATTGATATATATTTCCCTGTAATAATGACGAATTGTCAAACTCTGTCAGGAATCACGAATTGCAGAAAGTCGATTTATACAAGTAAAAATTTGTTCACGAGAAAAATGAATGCGCGAATCCGTTTAATTGTACAATGACTAAAATGGATAAAGAAATTTCTCCGTCGACTTTTTATTATTCGTATGGAAAACCTTTTTTTAGTCTGTAGATATGCTTTAAACCAATCGTATAGAACAACGTCTTATCCAAAATAAATTACCAAAAAAACAACAGACAATAAAAAAACTACGTACATTCCCAAAGAAGTAAAAGTAAAAGTAAAAAATACACACAAAACAAAATAAATATACAACACTCTAACATCATACTGTACAATGGAAATAAAAAAATAAACATTAGAAGAAAGACTCACGTAACACAGCCCCCCTTAAATAACGGAGTTGTTTTAAGTTAGTGAAGGATTGCGCTGTGTGAATTGATTTGTGTTAAACTGTGTAATGTGAAATCTCAAACCGAAAAAAAATATTATTTTATGATTTTTGCATTCCTAACATTATATGTTTTATATATATTATTCTTAAGGATAGTCACAACAGCGCCTCACTACAGAGAACTCAGTTTTTCTTTTTAATACACAACAACCACACATACATATATCAAAGACATACCTGATAATAAAGACATAACACGTATTCATTGCAAACACTACACATTCACACATTCCTCTCAATTTAACAGATATGGCAAATAAAAGTAAATACAACAACGACGCCAACAAATACTCTTCTTTCATCAACCAAGAGATCTCTGCACATTCAAACCCCGGAAAAATTTATTTCAAAATATCCGAATTCTTTTTGGATAACAAACAATCAGTAACATAATGGTTTGAAACTTCGATCAATCTCTTCAAATTTAACAATATATGGTGTGTCCACTAAAAAAGTGCACAAGTTTTAAAACCATCATAACTTTTTAATGTAATATTATTTAATTTCGTAAATTTGGAATTTAAATATTTGTTTTAATAGGTTAGAAATAGTAAAGCAGGTATTTAAAATTTTTGGTTAAATATGTTTTATTTTAGAGACAATTAACATGATTTCAAAACGACATGAAGATATAATCATTTTTTTTCAAAACGCACAGTAAAAGTGAGACTGTGACAAAGTTTACTGGCATTCATTTTTCCAGAAGAGGTATATATACAATAATACAACGCTATGAGAAGACCGGCATCATTGAAAGAAAAGTAGGAAGTGGAAGGAAACCTGTTAAAATGACGTCAGACAAAAGGAAGAGACTTCTGCAGCGTGCAACTTTGACTGTTGGACAAAGTGTGAGAAAGTTAGGTAGAGAAATGAATGTTTCAAAGTCTTACGTGCATAAGATGCTCAAGACTAATAACATAGTGTTTCGAAAGAGGAAAGAAGCCCCAAAGGTTACTCCGACACAGATTATTCGCCAGAAAGTCAGGTTGCAAAACCTCGCTAAAATTGTTATGGAAAAGACCAAAACCGACTTTGTACTTGAGGAGGAGTCGTATTTTACACTCACCGGAGCAATGACATCGGGTTATTATGTGGACCAAAAGACGTTCGGTTATATACCTGATAATATTCGCTTTAAATTTCAAGAGAAATTCACAGTAAAAGTTTTGGTTTGGGCAACTGTTTCCAGACGAGGCATTTCAAACCTGTACATCAGGAAATGGAAATCTGTAGCCTCTAATTCGGATATTTATATCTCCGAGTGCTTAAAAAAATTTAATCAAAAAAACAAACACATCAAAATACGAGAAAACACCAAACAGAGACACAAACACTTATTGTTTCTACCATACAAAATATGACAATAAAGCATACAACTGCACTCAACCCTGTAATTACCCCAGAAACCATTTAAACACGAACAGTCACCTTAGATAAGCACCAAATTTAGGTGACATTTATCACATTTTTACGTTGCAACCTGTTAACTTTTGTTTTTCGTTCTTAATAGACTCAGGTTCAGTTATATCAGTTTTGCCAAAACATTTCGGTTTTTATACAGACACATATTCCAATACAGACACGAAAATTTTTGCAGCAAACCAAACTGAGATTAAAACCTACGGTTTTAAAACGCTGAAAGTGAACCTAGGCGATAGAAATTTTCTTTGGAAATTCATTATCGCAGACGTCCCTAGAACAATTTTAGGAGCCGATTTCCTTTCAAAATATGATCTCTTGGTGGATTGCAAAAATAAAATTTTAATCGACAGAAATAATTCACCGTTTATTAACCAAATTCAGATGAAACAAATACCGACGTTCAAACCAACATTAGCATACATTCCCAAAACAAGAATAACTACATTCTGCAATTCAATGCACAAAAAGTACTATAAAAATCAAAACACAAATAACACAAACAAAACAAATAGGCAGAACAGATACAACACATACATTAAACCAAACACAAAATTGACCGACTACAAAACAGTATATAACAATGACATAAAACTGCAAAACTACAAAAACACAAACTATAAGTCAAACACGCAGAACATTACAAAATTGGCCAACTCATTAAAACCATTCAACGAATATACTAACTCAGAATCAAAAATATTCAAACATGAAATTAAACCAGAAAAAAATCAAAGGAAAAATCTTTCAATATTTAGAGTACAAAAGATTGGTTAAAATGGTGGATTCAGAAAATCAAACAAGTTATCCGATACATTTAGAAGACAAAGAAACTCAAAAGAACGAAATAAAAATGAAAAATACATCAACATCAATCTCATTATTTGAAGATAATAGGAAAAAGAACAGCAAAAGAACTCAGACAGAAAACCTACGAATTAATCAAGCTACACAAACAAATGATAAATCTAATTTTACAAAGATGAAAAACAATGAAACACAAACTACCGCTATAGAAAAAAAAGAAGATTTTCCAACATATATTAATGATACCAACACAATAAAAAACATCTCACATCTCGAATCACAAGGGTCACTCAAAATGGAAGACAATAATCCCAAAACAGTAAATAATATTATGGAAAATGACACACAAGGAAAAATATATAATAATTTCGAGCTATACATAGACATTAAGGCTTTAATCAGAGATAAAAACAACAAAAACTATGAAGGACCTTACTCAATAATCGATCAAAATAAACACTCTTTCATATTAAACATTAACGAGGTTCCAACACAAATAAACGAAAAAAGATTAAATTTCATTTTAACAAAAGAATTGAATGATGTCCAAATGGCCCTTCTTGTCGCAAACATTAGAAGAAGACTAATGACAAAGGACTATCAAAAAAAGAAAAATTAAAAAAGAAAATCCTAAGCTAAAACACTAGAAATATTAAAATCACCTAACAGAAAACACACAACAAACACAACACTCCGTTTTCTTAGGGGGGGACTGTTGTGATACCTCACGTTCGATATGCGGAACGTATTCGATTTTCTTTTTTTTATGTACGGTGTAGTGCACCCACTACTTCAGACACCACAGTGTCTCATATCAGTGTACATTTTTGTTTGTGTGTGATTGTTCTGGTTCATGGTGTGTGATTTGCTTGTCGTTATATTTTTTGTTTTCGACCTCTCTATCTCCCAAGAGAGAGACTGTGATTTTTGACGTGAACGATGACAGGTGCTACATGAAAAGTCTGAAATTATTGAAACTGTCATTGGTGATTTGCGGTTGAAAGAAGAGTGTATTTGGCTATATTTTGTGGAATTTGTCTTGTTTATTTTATTTGTTTATTTTTTATTTGTGTAATCAGAGATTATTTAGAAAACAGTTATTCTTATTCTATTTTACCAGAACAGTTCGATTGTGGAAAGAACTCACTGAGCAATTTTACTCATGATAATTTTAATTTTTGTTATCTCGATTTCCGATGATCCGCGTGCGGGGTCAGAAAAAAGCATTATCTTAATCACGCTAATAGTCTTTTAAAGCGTGATTCGAAAATAAAATTCAAATTAAATAAAGATAAAAAAAGATCAATAATTAAATTGATTTAAAAAATTTGGATTTAATTACTTGCCTTGCAGAGTGGTTGCCTTACTAATTTTGGATATTTGTCGCGACAATGTCATTTTTTATGGGGAGGACAATGATTTCTTTTGTCAAACAATCAATTGCTTTCCGATGAGATTTTCATCAATCAGAAGCAATCAAACTTGGACAACAATTCCAGATTTGAATCCGTACAAACTTACCAATTATTGCAAATCCTTGCATTAACAGTGACAGTTTATCATTCTTTGACAAAACCAGACGGTTATTCTTCTTGTTATTGATATTATTTTTTTTCTATACGACTTTTATCGGTTAGAGTTATTTGATTACATTATTTGACTACTTGAATCATATTTATCTAAAGTAAAATTATATATTTGTCTGCACATTAAAATATCTAATTTTACATATGGTAATTGTGTGTGCTTCGTTGGTAATTTGTTTTTTGTTATCATTTTGTTATTTTTTACCACGTTTTTATTAGCTTGCTTTCTTGTCTGTTTGTCTGGAACAAATCTTGCGATTGATTTTTCGACCACTTTCAGTCATCCAATTTAGCTGAATTTTTTTATACAGGCTTGATTTCGATGACAATACAATTTAATAAAAAATATTTTGAAAAAAATTAATTTTTTCTAATTTTTTTGCAAAAAACCACTTACGATTATCTACAAATTTATACACTGTATTAAATAGCAATCTTTTCGTTTATTTACATGAATGAAGTTTTATACAGGCTTGCTTCCTATGACAATACAATTTGATAAAAAATATTTTGAAAAAAATTAATTTTTTCTAATTTTTTTGCAAAAAACCTCTTACGATTATCTACAAATTTATACACTGTATTAAATAGCAATCTTTTCGTTTATTTTCATGAATGAAGTTTTATACAGGCCTGCTTCCGATGACAATACAATTTGATAAAAAAAATTT
>MQRK01223588.1:64098-79879 GCA_001938485.1 Girardia tigrina | reverse complement strand
CCAACTGCCTGACGTGTTGTGGCTCCACGGTGGAACTCATATTTCATTAAAATTCTGATTTCACTGATTTCCATTGCGCTGCTTGATTGTTTGTTGACAAGAAACTATTCAATATATTTAAAATTAAATAATTGATTTTTAAAGAGGAATAATATATCTGTCAAGAAATACCTTATTTATTTCCATACGATAGTTCAAAGTTAAGTTATACGCGATTGAAATGTAAGGTGTGAAGTTTGACCCGTTTCATATCGAACAACCTAATACATTCAACTAAGTATTGAAAGTTCTACGTAATAAATGTTTTTTTAAAAATTTGATCTTTTTCTCAAAAAATAAGGGGGGTGAACAGACTTATGAATCATACTGTATAACACACTGTCATCATGGACGAAATGATGGAAAAACATGTCAATGTCTGTTCTTAAAGTTGGGGCAGTCAAGAGATCCTGGTCAATCGGATTTCGTTGGTTTCAGCGAGGCCAGAACGAAAGGGAAAACCTGACAACGACAGAACGGACTCTATCTTCACTAGTGGGAATCTTACTGACAAGATATGACTCAATAACATTAAAAGTTGACCATGATATTAAAAATTATTTCTGTAGCTTATATGTAAGTTTACTTTTATTAATACCCACTGGTAACCGCATGTTTTCTATTTTTCTATTTTTTATCACATATAATTCTTCTCAAGGCATCTGTATACCTCAATCTTAGGTCTTGATTCATGATATAGTTACTTGACGCATTAATTCACAAACATTTAATTTTACCCTACCTCCTAAAGGTCTGAGCTAAGATTGCTGTCAATGTCATAATTACTACTTTGAAGTTTCTGCTAATGCAGCTCCTATAATGTAAAGAAAATGGATATCACTGTAACTCTTTAAATCTTCTCCACCCAGAAAACTATAGCCAATGAAATATGTATCAGGATGGAAAGCATTAAAATAAAATACATAAATATTGGAAGGAATTCATTATAAGAAGATTATATTGTATATAAAGGGACATTTGTAAAAACGAAAATAGCTAACGAGGACAAGTCATGGACGAGCGATGATGCTTTCCCTTTGTGTATGATCATAAAAGTGTTATTCTCATGAATGCCACGGATAAAGGCATTATTATCAATTCTTCTTATTACAGCCAACTTATGGCAACCCACAGAAATAATAGACAACCGCAGAAGAACACGCCACTATGGTTTCTGCATGACAATGCGTCATTTCACACAGCGGATATTTCTCGGGCTACATTGAAGGTGCTGGATTAGTCCGTACAGCCCACATGTGGCACCAAGCGATTTTTACTTCTTCAGACACCTAAAGAAGCATTTGAGAAGCATCCAGTATGGATCCAAAGACAATTTAAAGGTTTTCGCATGCCCCCGAAATTTTTAAAAAGGCGTTTTTTGAGTTGATTTTTTTGTTGGTGGTAGTGTGTGGAACGAAATGGAAATTATGTTGAACAATAAGGCATATATACTTTAAGCTTGTTG
This sequence comes from Girardia tigrina, assembly GCA_001938485.1. Classification (NCBI taxonomy): domain Eukaryota; kingdom Metazoa; phylum Platyhelminthes; order Tricladida; family Dugesiidae; genus Girardia; species Girardia tigrina. Next base: position 78,375 of record MQRK01223588.1, on the reverse strand, counting down.
TGTTATAAAATGGCCCTTTTAAGAATTCGTTTTCTTTGTCAGATTGGGTGAACGAACCACATATGTAAAATACATCGCTATCATTTACAATTATAGTTCAACATGTTTTTTCATGAGTGATTAGATCTTTTAAGATATCATGATATCTTCCATAGAAGAAACATTATTTCAAAGATTAATATTTGAACAAATTACTTGATCTCAGCCATGTGTTAATTAGCTCTGTTTTCTATTAGATTTAATAAACTATTATTTAAAAGGTTTTTCATAATTTAGTAACGAATGCTTTCTTTTAATTTATTGTCTCCATGATATTCTACAAATCTGAGAAAAGTTTTTTTTTGTTTAAAGAGATATTTCAATATTTAAAGTTTAAAAAGTATTGATTATAATGTAATTATAATTGCAGGTAAGCCTCGTTCTTTATACGTCGGAATCTCGAGAAACTGTATTACCTGTATTATGACAATAAAAATCCGTTTTTTTAAATTAAAAGTAAAATAAATTAAATTAAAAATAGATTTTTTCAATAAAATAAATTCTTTGTACTAAGTTATTAAAAGATTTTATCACCGATGATACCTTAACGGTGTCAGACGCTCGCATATCCTTTATTTCTGGTCTTTTACCCGAAATAGTGTCGGCAACATATTCGTTTATTTCATTTTTCGTGTTTGGATATCTCCCCACATGAATCTCATATGTAAGCATTCTAAAAATAATTTATTAATACATAGATACATATACATCCAAATTATTAGAATTATTATCAATCTTTGTAAAATTATGATGTTTTAAATTATTTTTTTCAATGATTTTACAACGAATTAAGACAAAGTTTGTACAAGAAAACGTTAAAAAATGTTTGAAGTGCTTAGAATTTATAATTAAAAATTTTTTATAGTTTAGATATTTTGTAAAATTTTATTTTTCTAAGAATTTTAAAAATATTTTTAAATGATTGAATAAATAATAAAAAAGTACGAGTTAATGAATAAAAGACAAATGTCAAAAATGATAATCTTAAAAATATTTTTTAATAAATTTTGTCATTTGCATTTCTGAATAAAAATGTCATGTAATTTATATTTATTTCCAATTATAAAGATATACTTTTACAATTATTTGTATTAACTGTTGATTTTCATGTCAGATTTGCGTGAGAGTAAAATATAATCTACGTGTTTCATATTTGAAAATTATGTTTTTATGAGACCCTTTATATTATCAGTTAAAAACAGGATGACTTGTCCTACATATATACATACATATATATATATATATTATCATTGTGAGGGAAAATTCTGAATGTTGTGAGTTTGTTGTTTGTATTTTGTTTAGATTGGTGACTCCTATCCAGATGGGATTGATATGTTTATTGATTAATTATCTAAATCTAATGAGATTAATGTTTAAATTTTAATTAAAAGTTTCATTATTTGAAATTTTAATAATACTTTTGAGTAAACAATTTAACTTATTAAATTTAATATAATTTAACAAGCTAATGTTTATTTGAACTTTTTAATGTATTTTTACCACATAAAATTTTGAGAAATTAAAAATTATCATTTTTTTATATCACATTCATTAATCAAAGTTTTGAATAAATATACAAAAATATATCAATCAAAGAAAGATGCTTACCGCATGTGGTTACCGAAAATTGTTGTAAAGATGAGTCTCTTTGTGTTGCTAATAAACGTTTTCACGCAAATTGTGATTTTGCTAATAATAATCTAAATTTTATTAATCAACACGATTTCCACCACAGCCATTAGGGATTACCATTTTATATGAATTATTCATAATTTTATTTAATTGGGTATTTTATACGAAGTTTTAATAAAGATATAAATATAAATATAAATATTTGAAGTATTATAAAAATAAGACATGCAATATTTTTATAAACGTTTTTTTTATTATTTTCGCTTTAATATTTAGTATATATAAAGGAAAGGTTAGGTTGATTATGATCCATTGATAGTTCGTCAATAATTAAAAATGTTTCTAATTTAATAATGTTCTTGAGAATGACTGAGGATCCCTTGAATATTGAATCAAGATCTTTTCAGGTTTATTGAGTTTTTAAAAGTTAAAAAAATCATCATAATGTATAGTAATCAATTTCGACGGATCAAACGTCATTTTCAGATTAAACTAACAATATATTCACATTTATACATCAAAGCGATGTCTGTGTAATAGCTATTTAATTTATAAATCCTGAGAATACTTTCAATAAAGTTGAAGAAGATCGTGTTTTCACATTGATTTTAGGATTAAAAGATTTTATTATCAATGCTTCACACATTATTATTACTCTTTTAGTAATAAAATTGTGAACACAAAATCTTAAAATTACTTCCGTCAATTTTACTATTCAGTTTTTTTTCTATGCTGAGCAATATTACTATCACTTTCCCTGCGATTATGTTCCTGGCTCCGTTTACACTAATGAAGACAAGTCTCTCCGATGTATATGGCGTCACACCCATTACATTTATACTGATAAACTAAATTGGAACATAAACCAGTTTGAGTGATAGATTTACTACTGAAAAATCTTCCTTGATAGTTTAGTCTGATGAAGACAGATGATTCGTAGAAACTGATTACAATACATTATGATGAATGTTACTGATTTTTAAATATAACTTATTGTTATTTTTTAAATATATTTATTGAGTTTACTAGTGATAATAATTTTTGACCATGAAAGTTCCGTAATAATCATGTTGTAAGTATCTTTTGTCTAAATATACATAAACATAATAAATTGAAGTTGATAACCAAAAAACTTTGTTTTCCCAATATTTTTATCGAAAATTATATTGTTGATTTAATGATATTGAATATTGTCTTTGTGAGTCAAATTACTCGGTATTTGCTTGATCAAACGGATTTTATTAACAAAAGAAATATTAGACATCGGGATATTCTCCTGAAATGAAATTATAAATATTGGTCAAAAATTTTTCTAATTAATGTTTTTTTATTAAAATTTTCTGGAAGTTGAATATCTCAAATTTAACAATGTTGTAGATTTGATTTTTGGATGAAAAATGAAGCTTACAAGCATTGGACTGAGATTTTATTAGATATATAATTTATGATTAATGACACAATTCAAGCTACAACGGGTATTTTACTAACATAAATAGTATTCGACAGGAAGTTAAATTGGTGAAAAAACATCAACGGATCTATCAAAGACATGAAGAACAAGAGTATTCATCTGACATATACTATAAGAATATTTAAAATTTGTGATAGAGTATTGATAAAGAAATAAAACTTAACCAAAGATGGTGGAGTTACCGTGAAGAATTTTTTGAACGAAAGAAGTTGGGATTTAGAATGAAATTAATGAAGGGTTTTGATTAGAAATGTGGAATGGCCTAAGCCATAAAAACCAAGGGGTATAGACGAATATTTTGAATGAAGCAATGTGCTGTTTTTGTTATGGTGTCATCCTATCTACAAGGTCGATTGGTATTTTTGACTGTTATATGATTTATATGGTACAATCGGAATTAGAAACTTAAAATCTCTATTTATTATATTATTTTCTAAAATGTAAATTAACCCTTTCCAGCCCAAATTATTATTTTTGAAAAAAAAATTTTTTATTGTTGTCTTGTTTGCTAAGAAACAAGTGAGAATCGCCCTTTTTTGCATTCTAATATATGTAGTGTCATCTATTACACTTTTTAGAAACTATTACTATTTGTAAAATTTAAATTGGGTAAAAGAGATAACTGTAATTTAATTTTTCAAATATATTGCCATATGGAAACAATGGACTGGAAAGGGTTAAAATTTTTAAATTTTTAACTTTAAATTAGTAAAATGATTTATTATTATAGTCTTTTAGCATTTTTTAAATACTGAATAATTTAAATTGATAAAAGAAAAGATCGGTTCGCATTGCAGAGTCAGTAAAAATTGCTATACAAAATTAATTTTTAATAAATAATTTAATTTATTTTTGTGTACTTTGAACAACTAAAAATAAAAGTTTTCTATCAAGAAGAGAATGAAATAAGTTTATATTCTTCAAAAAGAGACTGACAATTATTGCTTTGGTAAATATTTACTAAAGCATGAATAATCTTCGCTAAAATATTCATAAATTAATTTGTGTTATAATTGGTTTTGAAAATTAGATCTCGATTTTTCATATTTTATTTCATCTAATTAAATAAATTGCATATTTTTATAATTAAGATTAAGTTTCATAGCATATTTTAATATTCATTTGAATTATTTTTGAAAAAAAAGATAATAAGAATACAATTTCTATTAAATATTTCTAATTGATACAAACAAAAAAATGGATACTGTTCGAGATTCAAACTGACTTTCAGTTAGATTCTATTTCTGGTTAGATGTGACTGGATTGTCATCTCAACCGTCCGCAAAAAGTAACCGAAGAAATTTTGAATTTATGTAAAATTATTGTTTGTAAATGTATGTTTTTCGGAATTTGTAAATATTGAAAATCAAAAAAAATCACAAATCAAAAGAAAACTGCGTTTTTCTATAAAAAATATTTGGTGTTATATCCCGTTAGATTTATTGAATTAACATAACATTGTGCTTTAAACATTTTTGTCTTAAGTTCTCAATGAAGCTTTATTAGAACTAAAAACAGAATACAATTTGTGCTTGAAATGTTCAGTTGTTACAAAATTTCTTCCAACAAAAAATTTCTTGGAAAAATTAGATTTTTCGAAAAAAACTATAAAGATTTTCCATATTAAAAGTCGAATTCTTGATACTAATATTTATTAAACAACAGTTAAAACATGCGCCTAAACTAATTAATTGATTGATTGATTTAAACAATCTCAGCAGTTAATTATATTCATTTATTTAATAGATATGAAATATATAGTAGTTTAATTTATAAATATTCATACATTAATTATTACCACGAAAACTAATAGTTCGATTTTTAAACTCAATTTAATAAAATCTGATGGTGAACCTCAAGAAAATCAAAACGGTGTATAATTTGTTATTTTATGATACATGAATAAAAAACTGAGTTTTTCTATGAATAGTAAAGATTTAGTTAGGCAAATAGTAAAATTTATTGAATTTTCGAACATATCGTTGTGCTGTGTACGTTTTTTGTGAACCAAGCCGTGAACAAATTCGTGTCGAGTTACACCACAGAGAGACTAGTTTGCAAAAGCAAGTGCCTGGAATTGATTAATAGCATACTTCCATACCAGGAATAATCGGAGTCTGTGGCACTATCAAGTGATTCGCCTTACATGACGCAAGTGTTCAGGTGGTTGATGAATGGAATGAAGGGCGATTGACCTGTCAGATCCGGTAGAATTAGCGAATTCATGGTAAAACGTCAATTCAGTTATATCAAGTGAAAAATCAAAGAAGAATGGCTGAGGTTAAAGTGAAAACTGGTCGGTTCAGTGGGGAAGAAAGCAAATCACTTCGTTTGTATGCCAAGTGACTGCTTTGGAGCTGCGAAGAAGCCAATGGAAGTTGTGGCAATAACAGTTGAGGGGAAGCAAAAGTCGATGGATAATCTAGAAACGATCGACAAGATTCATCATTTGTTGGTGAAACGGATGATGTTTCTGGCGAGAAAATTGTGGAGCCCAGGAAGAGTGATCGAGAGACAAATCCAGGTAGTGGTGACGTAATGTTTTCGTTGTGCGTCGATAGATCCGCCTAATTAAATCGATAGAAAGGGGAACTTGGCATCAAGAAAACGTGGCAGCGACTATCCATGGATGTGATGCACATTACCAAGGGAAAGTATATGATGCTGGTTGATTGTGAGCCAGGAAGGTTCTCGGTGTGGAGAAAAAATCGCTTCATAAAGCAACGGGGATTTGTATGCCGCTCTTAAGGCGGTGTTCAATGAGTTTGACCCACCCTATAAGCTATTGCTGGATAACTTACCGATGCACAATGTAACGGCAATTCAAAAGTTTGTGCCGTGGATGAGCATTGAGATGTGGTTTTGGGGCGTAAATTGACTTTGCTGGACTAGAATCGTCGAGTGCTGTCACTGAAAAATGAAATACATAGCAGCACAGAGTGGGAAGCCGATCGAAGACATGGTTGAGTGGTACAACGTCACTCTGAATTTGGCCGACATGATTCTAGCATCAACAGTGTTTGCACAGTAACGGAGACGGCCTCTGTCGATCGATTTCGCGGACCAGCTTCCGATATCCCGTAGAATCGAATACACTAGGGAGCTACGAGTAGAAAACCTTGTGTTCGTGAAAACGGCGAAGTCAACGTGAACGACTCAGTGGAGGTACCGACAGCTTCGCGAAGGGTCCGAGAATGCAAGAACACGAGAAACTGTAGCGACCGTTCCTATCAGGAAGAGGAGCAGCCATAAAATCACGTGATAGATGATTCAAAAAGTGGCCAATCTCGGGATGACAAGATGGAGGAGCAGAGGCCACGTCGAGTGATCGTACGGTAGGCACACTTTAAAGATTTTGTATGCGCAGCGGTGCAATCAGCAAAAGAGTGTGACCCTACAGTGCATAGTCGGTGTTTGAGTATATGTCTTGAAAGCATATATGAATGAGCGCACGTTTGGAATAGTCTTTGTTTAGTGAAAAATAAAGCTGTTTAGTAATTCCGTCTTTTTACAACACCAGTCTTATATGAAAAGAAATTATGACCTTATGAATAAATAAATAACATTTTCTCAAAAATCAATACTTCTTTCAAAGAAATTTATCGACCTTTATTAATCAAAGTTTAAAATTGATACACTTTATTCTCAAAATACTTTCGTTTAAACTAAATTATGATAATTAGACGATTAACTCTGCTACCAACCGCAAGTCTCTAGAGAAACCTGGAAACTACCGGAACACTTAATCATCACTGAATTAATATCACACCAAGCAGTTTCTCTTTGTGGTCGAAGAAACTTCACAGTAGAATAATGTGGGTTTTCCTCAAAAAACGCAAATTTGGATTGTTCACAGAGGATTGGATTTGAAATTGAGCATTATCCTTAAATCATGTTTTAATAATGTTAATTCTGTTGTTTTCATTATTCTTATAATGAGTTAGTTAAAATTTTCAATCGCCAAATAATTTATAATGTTTTAATTTAAAATTTTAGCAAAAATTTTAAATTATATAAAACAAAAAACAAAGTTTAAAATCTAAAAAAAGTTTACATTAAAGAAATTCGATATATTTTAATAGGGAAATAATTAGTAAAGTTTTTTAAAATAAGAACTTTAAAATAAATAATAAAAGGGATAAAATTAATATTGTAATAATTTGATCATTTTATTCGTAATTAGAATATATTTTAAAAATAAAATTTTGTGTTGAATATGAATTGTGAACTTGCTGATAGTGACAATGGCATTTACGCAATTAACAATTCTGTAGCAGAAAATTAGTAAATTCACATCCCTTTTGACTGACTCTTACTATTTGATTAGTAAAGTAAAATTTTATAAGGTAAATTCTTATTTATATTACGCCAAAGAGATGATTATGTGATATCATGTTCCTTACCTCAAAACTATTGAGTTGTTTACAATGAACATTAGTATGTTTTTTGACATTTTTGTTAATATTCAAATTTTAATTGTCCCCAGACGATCATTATAAAATTCACGTACTACTTTCTTTTTCTAAATTACTTGAGAATTCTCATTCGCTTTTCTAAATTGTGATCCCTACTTTTAGCCTCGGTACATTAAAGAGCGTAAAATGTCTAAATACAATATAACCTCCAAATTTGGCTACCATCCAATTTTAGCAATTTTTTCCAGTTTTTTGCATTCACAAATTTTAGCAAAATTTAGAGGTTATAATATACAAGATTATTTAAATTTAGTTTAACTTTTTTTCTGAGGAGCACAAAAACCTATATATATATATATATATGCGCAAAAGATTCATTAAGATGTAAATGAGATGACACAAAAAATGATATATAGCTTAGGTTTGTCAGCTCTATTGATATATATATATATATATATATATATATATATATATATATATATAGTATGAAGTCAGACTTCCTAAAGACTACGATCAATAGATATCAACTGATAGGTTGGGAATAGCAATCTTTCTAACATTAACACAATAAATTAGTTTTATTATTTAGAGTTACTTTCGACGACAACTCAGAAGTCATAATCCAGAAAAGTATTTTCAGTCCTAAAACTTTTTCCAGGGAAACATATAATCAATTGGTGAAAGTAATGTATTTTTGTCATTAAACTTACCTACGAATAAATTTATACAATTTCTGTATTATTAAAATTAATAAAATAAGATTTAAATATCTCTATTAAAATGCTAGACTTATATTATTTAAATTTTGTAACATTGATGTAATTCTTAACTTTTCCTTTATATTTCTAAGAATTCCTACAATAATATCGTCTAACAGCTAAGACTTATGTTATGTGGTGATCAGTCGGAATGTCCGACAGATAATAAAAATCCCACTTCGTCCGACGGGCAAATCTCGGATCCCATAACAGCTTATTGAAAATAAACAAAACTCCAAATTTTAAAAAGCTTGATTAAAAAAATATTATTATAACAAAAACATTTCTCATTTTATTCACAAATGTTTTTATTTTAATAATCTGTAAAATGTTCGTCCAATTATTTCGATCACCAGTTTCGAGGACACAACAAAATTATTGATAGTAAAAAATGTTAAGATAAAATTGGATGAAAACATGTGAATATCGGGTGTCAAATTCTGCAGAGAAAAATTTAAATAAATTAATTCAAAATTTAAATTAAATTTAAATTTTATGAATTTTTATGGCACTACAACTTATTTTTTAATTCCAATTTCAGATTTTTACTCAAAATCACAAAACAATATTCAAATAAAATTTAATAAAAGTAAAATTTTTTTCAAATTTTGAGAACAGTTGTTAACCTTGAATGTCTCTTCGTCAAGTGTACCAACGTAATACATTTAAGATTGGTTGAATGACATTCATAACTGAAAACTCAAAGAAACTATCAACTTAAAACCAATACTTTTAGATTTACTTTTTAAAGTCCAAAATGATTTCAATTATGTACTAAATATGTAATTGAACTGTTTCAAATATTACACTCACCCAAAACTGTACACATCTGTAGCCTGGACGAAATAACTTTCAGGTACTAACTTTGGCATTTCTTTACTACCTTGTTCGAGAAGTTCAGGGGCTGCATACCATACAAGATGATTTGGAATAAAAATGTGGTCTAATCTGTAACATATTCGATAAGTATTCGAATTACAACAATCCACTCACATATCTAATTCGTCCTGGTCAACTTGACTACAGTCCAGAAGACTGAGTACTATCTTAGGTTCAAGATAAATATTTCTGGAATTTAATCGTTTTACGATAATCGGTTTGTTTTTGGCATGTAAATATCCAACAGCTTGAGCGATTTGCCTCAATAGGCTAACTTTAAAGCTTTGTCTCATTTTTTCTCTGGACATATGAATCTTCTCATATAATGATGGTCCATTACAGACACTAAATTGTTAGTTATGAATAAAAAGTCATTCATGTTGTAATATAAACTTAATACAAATAATTAGAATATAACAAATGATTGTAATAAATGGTAATCTAAAAATCCAAATGTGATTCATAATAAGGAGAGGCAAAAGTATGTATTAAGTAATGAAAAAATAAAGCACGTACAATATACAGAGCATTTATTATATAAAACACCGACTCGTACATCGATGACATTTACGTTGACGAAACTACAATCACAGTTGATGAAATTAGAATGTTGTTCGAGAAATTTAGTCTTAAATACAAAAAACCAAAAAATCTCTCAATGAATAAAGAGGTACGAGTGTTGGGAGTTAAAGTCTTTAAAGATAAGAATTCGGTGAGATGGATGAGAGATAATAATTTAAAGGACGAGATAGTTGCCGAATCAGTATCGCGTCGCGAGTTATATTCCCTGTGTGGCCAATTAGTAGAAAGCCACCCTGTTGCTGGTTGGCTACGTCCATCATGCTCCAACATGAAAAGGCTCAGTGAAGAAAAATGGGATGAAAAAATAGATGTCGAATTATTGAAGAAAATCAAATTTGTTTTGAAAAAAGTTAAGGAAGAAGATCCTTGTAGAGGAATATGAAGTATTGATGATTGTAAAGTCGGCATAATATGGTGTGATGCCAGTTCGATAGCCATTGGGGAAGCATTGGAAGTTAAAGGAAATATTATAGAAAACATACCGTGGTTAAGGAAAACTGACGATTCTAGGCACATAAACGTAGCAGAACTAGAAGCAGTTGTAAAGGGTCTAAATCTGTGTATTAAATAGGGCTAACGAATGTTGTAGTAAAATCAGATAACAAATCAGTTGTTTCTTGGATAACTGAAGCACTATCAGAGCGAAATAAATTACACACGAAAGCCTCTTCCGAGCTTTTGATAAAGCGCTCATTGTCAATGATTAAGGAGTTTTGTCAGGAATACGGAATAACTTTGAAAATTGAGTTTGTTAATAATGAAGACAACAAGGCTGATGAACTGACAAGAATACACAAACAATTAAAACGAAACAGTTGCCTGTTGTCTGTAACAGATGACCTATTCAAACTACAGAAACTTCATGACAGATTCATTTAGGTGCAAAGAGAATGTGATATCTATGCGATAAGTTGGAAATAAATGAGTCAAATCCGGATATAAAGGATTTGATCTCGAAGTGTCAAAGTTACCAATCTATTGATCCGGCGCCAATAAAATGGGAAACTGGACAAGACTTGCAGCGGATGTCACAAAATTTGATCAACAAAAATTCTTAAGTATCATTGATTGTGGACCCTCTCGATTTGCAGTATGGAAACTAATCAAAGCTGAGGATGTCAAGTCGATTGTTACAGAGTTTTCAAATTTGTTCTGTGAGCGTGGATCTCCCAAGAAGTTGATTATTGACAATTTTACAACATTTCATTCAGCCGAATTCAGCAAGTTGATGGAAAAGTGGAATGTACATCTCCTATACCGCGCTATTAATCGACCAAATTGCAATGGAATAATAGAGAGAAATCATAAGGCAATCAAGAGAATTGCGTCTCGATCGAATATTAGTATCACAATACACCGTCCGACGGAAAGGAGACACCTAGTTCAGCACTTTACAAATACATTCCAGTCGGTTTGGAGATATTCGAAAGAATTGAGAAGGAGCCGGTTTACAATAAGGTAAACACAGACTTCGTATAGCAACAGTTAGTCTGGGTAAAGCCTGAAAATAATATGCCATGTACAAAGCAATGGACAAGAGGCGTTGTCGTTAGGAAATTGGATCAAAGAAAGTACTTAATAAATTGTGATGGTTTTTGCGGTCCACGGTATATAGCAGATATTCGACCAAGACAACCAGACCTGCCGCGAAACTCTTACTCGGATTACATGTTGGAAAATAACAATGAATCAGCTTCGAGTGTTAAGCAAAGTGAATCGGGAATCAGCAACAGACCCCAAAGAGAAAGATGAAAACCGAATTATTTGAACGAGTATGTAGTAGATATATATTCTTGTGACGAAGAATCAGGGGGAGTATTACATGTTAAATTTATTTATTAAATGAAATATAAAAATTTTTATTGAAAAATAAATTTTATAGATTTGTTATTCGTTGTTACAAAATAATAAAAATTTTCATTTTAGATTTTAATTTAAAATCTAAACTTTTCCAATATTTTAATTTATAAAACATATTTTTTTATTCTAAAATTTCTTCGGCTATATTTTAATGTACGAAATATTTTTAAGTATTTTTAAAATTCCATAGATAGATTTCAAAAATTAAAATTCAAAAATTTATGTGAGTTCCCAAAAATTCAAACACTCTAACAAGTATGACTCCCGACCATTTGAAGCTATATAGTTTTGCATAACATTAATTATTTCAATATAATCATTCTGTAATCATCGAATACTGCATTAAATTGTCAGGAAACAGTATATTTAATTTTAAATGAACATTTACCGTATATTATCATGAATAAGACAATCATTTATACCTAAAAATTGTCCCAGAAATAACGAGTCATGTTATCTATTAGTAAAAATAGAACCGTTAATCCTGTGAAGATCTCAGGATTTTGTTCATGTTAGATAAGACGACCCCAATTTTTGAAACAATTTTTTAGTGCTAAAGGGTTATCTTATACACCAAAATATACGATAAGCAATCAAAATGTAGATTTAAAAGTATATAAAATTAAAGCTCCAGTAACCAATAATCAAAGTACGACAAAATTAATAACAATAACTTGACACTATTATATATTTATATATATAATGCAAAACAAGTAGTTTTTCTTTGAAAATATTAAATAATACCTTGTAACCATCAAAAAATGAGGAGGTTCAATTGAAGCACCCATAAACAAAACAATGTTTTCATGGCGTATCATTGTTAAATTGCTTACATCTTCCCAGAATCGACTTCGTTCATTATGATCGAGATTTTCAAACATAAATACTGAAACATCGCCATGCCAATGACCCCTATGTTGAAATATATTTAATATCAATCAAACATAATTTCTTTGAGATATCAAATAAATAGACTACATAAGCTTAACAGAAAACATGAATTCAGTAGAAGCTGATATTAAAGTGTTTTAAACACGAATAAAAGCGGAGTACACTGGATTATATTGTATTTGTTGTGTGAACTTAAGGAGGAACCTCTATATCCATTAACTGAAAGCAACACACAATATTAGAGAATAAGGTCTCCCAAAAGTAAAACAGACAGTAGTGTGCATAAGGGGGAGCCAGGGGGCCGTGGCCGCCCCAGAGACTTCCAAAAATTATTTTTTAGTCTATGTGTACATTACTAAAATGTTATCTTTTGTCATTTTCGTATTCAATTTAGCATTTCAATTTGGATTTAATTATTAATTTTGACATTGTTTAATAATAAAATAAGTAATTGAAAGCGGTGTTTTAATTTAGTGTTAATTACAATTCTTAGGTTTTTGCGGGATTTTCAAATGAAGAAACGTACATCTGAGTATTGTAAAAACGATGCTTTTTTACGAAAAAGTCGAAGCAATCAATTGAGGAAGAACCTAGCACTTCAATCTCAAATTTTATAATTCCTAGCACCAGTGACTCTGCCAGAGAAGTAGAAACTTTATATTCACCACTTTATATTGGTAATACCTGCAAAATGATTGAATATACGCGATTTACTGTTGACGAAAAAGTTAATTTCCTAACAAAGCCATGAACTACTAGTACAGATCATCGGTAAGCAATGAACAATTAATTTTAAAATAGAGATTTATTGTTTCGTTTCTGTTTTTTCAATATTTTTGCATAACTCATAACTATAAGGTGTATTTAAAAATTAAAATTAATTCAACTTACAAACTTTTATTGAGGTTTAATCAGTGGTGATCTATAAGGGGCTCGCGGGGGTTCGCACGAGCCCTTTGTTAAATGATTCTATGATTTGCGAGCTCCTTGTTCTTTTCGATAATTACTTGTATTTTTTTCAAAATGAAAATATAAAACCTTAAAAGTTTTAAGTAAAGTTTTAAAAAGTTTACTGTAATGGGATCCTTTTTTAATAAAAGGATTTCATTTTTTATCGCATGAGAAAAGTAAAAGAAAATGCATTCGATAATGTAATCTCCAAATATGACTGAAAGTTGAGCGTACGAAGCCAAAAACAGAATGTACAATGAACATTAAGGTACAAAAAACTTTAATAGTTTATTCGATTAAATTTAAAATTTAAATCGATTTTTAATGACTTAAATTTTATCGATATTTACTATTTATATTATGTTAAATTCAGCACTACATTTAAGTTATATAACTCATGTATAATGCGAAATCCCATCATAAAAATTAATGATTGGGGTATTTATAATTAACATTACTTGTAAACTTTTCTTTTATTTCCAGACTTCACACATTCTCCAAGCCTGATGTCACTAAATGGAATATTGAATTCATATCGATTTCTGGATTGTCTAAATAATGAAATTCTTAAGCCATCCTTATTGAACAATAAAGATAAATTTCAAATGTAAAATGATTAATTATTATTAAATTTATTTTTATCATATTCATATATTCTTTTTCAAAGTGCCATTTTTATGATGAAATAATATCATACCAAAAAAATTTTTGGTGTACAAGCTTTTATAATTTGTCATATATTTGCGGTTCTGTATCTATTTCACCCACTTCCCACATTTTTTGACTGAATTATCAAAGC